>JAPWLS010001709.1:0-60745 GCA_028551675.1 Tineola bisselliella
TTTTGTTGGTAGAGGAAAATTGGTCGTATTAATATTTAAGTAGTTATAGCTATTGGAAAATATATATGGCTTATTAGAATGAAAATTGGGCGACTACCAAAATGTATTTATGAGTTAAAAACACAATTCCTCATTTATATTGGTAACACTAGTACCTATATTAATTTTTAAATTTCGAATTGTACAAAGAAAACGGCATTAAGTAGTATCGCGACTCGCTATTTTTGTAAGACAACCAAGAGATGGGTCTTAAAATTAGATTTTTTTTAGATGAGTCGAGACTCAGTCAACTTTGGGAATCACTGAGTTTGACAACAGTTTAATATCTTAATGAAATTGAATAGACGTTTTTGAACCGTTCTATTTACTATAACGAACTGAGAAACCGATAAAACGAATATCACAGGAAACATGTCTATCTATATTATCAAACCAAAAGGAAAATAAAAGTGAACAAATCTGTTTGGTGGAAGGGGAAATTTTATCTTCGTATTTTGTAGCGGTTGAGATCAACATGTGACATTTTACCCCCAATCGTCCCTCAGCATCTTGGGTGGTTATTCTGAATCGATATCATATCGTTTTCGAATTAAATTTACAATACGTAACATTGTTTATTATACAATAGAAAATTTATATTTTAATTTCTAAATTCTATTACTTAATTTCAATGTTTTAGTATAAGTTAAGATCTTTTTTCACAACACGATACAGGAATTTTTGTTTAATACAAATCAGCAATTCTAAAAGAACGTATTGTTTTCAAGAGTAACCCTATAAATATTTTATTCGATAGGTTGTATTTTTCACGCACCAATCACAATTGACATTTTTTCTAGGCACATTTATTTACCTTTACTATTTTCGAACAGTATTAATATTGTATTGAATAATTCTAGTAAGAAAAAACCTTCGATCAATATATCTATAAATATATAATTCAAGCTCAAGATATAACTGCGTACACAATAGTATGTGATGTACGCATATATTTACATTTGTAATGCATGCATTATTTGTGATATGTACATTACATTATGTACACGGAACATTAGAATTTCTTTATAAGAAATATGTTTTTCCATCATTTAATAGGGTAAGCCATTAAAATGACAATTCGATACTGATTGCTTCTCATTTTACTCGCAGATAAGTTGCAATTTAAACTAGGTATTTGTAAAGAATGTTGTGACTTTGCATAGAAATCGCTTAGTTATAAATCTCATTACGGCTTTGAGGTTAATTTTATCTACAGCACAAACGGCGAGTTCAATAATTGTGCATACACATCGTTGGACTCAAAAATTTTTATAAACTCAACGATTGTCCTCAGAATTTTGTCGAATTAGACATCTCTCGATCGTTCAAAAAAATTATTTAAGAAAAGAATTGTTCCATAGGTATGTGGGCAACGCTGCTTCCCGCATAGGACTTGTTAAGCCAGCGTGTCTAAACCCAGCTATCTTTGTGTGGGTTTTATTGTAATACATCACTATTATTTGCAACCGAGTTGTTTCACTCCAAAATCTTCATCACTCGTGTCTTCGAACACACCTCCGTGTTATTACACTTTTATACATTTGATTTAATTAACTTATTATTTTTGTTAATTTTCACTTTAAAGTTGAACAAAACTCCTTGATCTAATCACCTGCTAATATGTACTTTTATTATTATTATTATTAATTACATTTGCGCCTCATTCACCGCATTCCTCTCCTAATGGTTAGCTGGTAGAGAATGCCAAATGGCATTAAGCTCGCCATTGTGACATATTTTTGAAGCGCAATAAAGAATTATTATTATTATTATGTTTTTGGATTAGTTTTAAATAAAACGGTATAGAGTGGGCGAGTGTTTCCTTGAACACATTTCCCTATAAAAGCTGTTGTCTTCATATACATACAGCCAATACTACAACTCAACCTTAGCCTGGGTTTGACAAATACAAAATTATAAAAATCGACATAGGTTAGAAGTTATAATTGCTAGGCTAACATTTATCAGTTTAGAATTAAAAAAATATTGGACTATATTTGTATTTATTATTTCAAGCTTTCGAAACATCTGATTAAAATAATCAAAATAAACGTGATAAAGTGTTTTAAATCACTTAAATAGTGTTCATGAATAACCTCATTCGAACACTATGGTATAAGAGATTGATTCAAATTTCATTTAAAATTTGTGTGAAAATTAGCGCGAACAAGCGCACAATGGGTGACATTGTCATGGAAATGATACAGGGGAAACATTCGCTTTTTATTTCTCTCTTAGTTTTTTTTATCACTTTCTTTTGAAGCCTTGCTCCATTGTTGATGACATTTCGTTCTATGCCATTGTTACATTTTTGTATAAATAACAAAAAGAAATCACTTCGAATCGCATTATTTTCAGAAATTTGAGTGTTAAGATCCATTAACTATTGTAATAAATTGTTGTTTCTTTACATTGCAATGAGGTCTCACGATTGATACATTGATATTTTTATTAATACTTTTATAGTAATTTTTCACAAATTAGGAATTGTCTACCTGAAATTAAAGTAACGATTTTTTAACTTAACTTAACTTTTATAAATTCCTGCATTAAGGTGGCGTTGTGTCAAAACGAGGATAGACAATCGCGACAAGACTAGAGACCGCTGCGAAGCGCGCCAAATTTCAAATATAGTTTCTTTACATATATCTTATAAATATTAATATATGCAAAATGTTACAGCATTGGTATGTCCTAGTATACAAAAAATGGGAAATTTCGTGACCGCAACTGATTCGCCGATCGAAGCAAAGCCGCTTGTACAGAGACATCTCCACCAAACCAATAAAAATGCCAGTCGCACAACAATTTCGTTCACGATTTCACATACGTTAAAGGCATCAATAGAAAGATCAATTTTATTGAATTCTTGCCACTGTCAGCGTTTCAGTTAAATTCCAGAAGCTCGGTATGCAATGTCATGTTCAGTATACGAGAAAAGGAAGGTGTAAATATAAGGTGTACAAATTTTATGCATTTTTTCAATTTTAATTTTAAATTTGGAGATATCAGCAGTTGTCTTTGCAAACGGACCGCACTATACCTTTACATAACTAGATAGAGTGCGATCACATGGCGAACTATAATATGAAAAATTAGGATATGAATTATAATCAGAAACTAGCTGGGCTGTTATAAATAAATAAATAAGTACATATACATGCAATATTCTAATCTCAAACTAGGTTGCTTAGTACTTATGGGCAGGACTAGAACAACATAAACATACAACACCCAGAACCAAAACAAATATTTATTATACTTTTTTAAGTATTAATAATATCATATTTATAAGTAAATATTATAAATAAATATTTATTTCGACTATCAAGTCTCATGATATCATTTTAAATTTGTTTTTTATGTTTGTGATTCTTTTTTTTTCTCCTCTCTTCCTTGGCTGCATCTATTTGGTTCTTGTTTTTTATTTTTATGTATTTTTGTAATTTTATTAGAAATGTAGTATCCATCCCTTTATCACCTTGAGCATGCCGTCCTATCCTATAATTAAAATTTCATTTAGTTTATATAATAGTACTCCTTTTTATAATATGTAGTTTTAATGTAATTTTGTAGGTAGGCTTTATAAATAGATGTCTGAACTCAGCGTCTCTGTGCTATAAAAACGATTTGTTTTTTAAATTAATATTCAATAAAGAATAAAAAATAAAACTCATAACCGCATGCTTTTAATCGTTATTAAAACACATCTAAATCCAGAACTTATTACTTGCTCCTGAAATCGTCTGAAATATATATATGAAAAAGTCGCGGTCTCACTACACCCCGTGATGTGGTTTAACATCTAGAGCGTTTATTAAAAACGGGCTTGAGCCTTAGGTTCTAATATTTACTACATTTTAGAGGAGAGAATTTAATATCTAAAAAGATGGCTTCTGAAGGAAGCAGTTGCTTATTTTTATAGCTGCTGTACTACGATTCGCTTAGCGTTAAGTCCATTAGCGAACAATTAGACCTCGTTATCCCAGCTTTATAAATTGAGAACCAAAGTCCACCCTAACAATATGGTACTATTTAGGACTAGTCAGCTAATTTTATATGATTTCTTTTTTTTTAATATTTTTATTTTTATTTTTTTCCTCTTCCTTATGTCTATTTGGTTTTTTAAATATTGTATATATGTATATGTATTTTTGTAATTTTATTAAAAGTGTAGTGTATATATTCCTTTATCATCTTGAGCATGCCATCCTATCCTATAATTAAAATTTCATTTAATTTGTATAATATTACTCCTTTTTATAATATTTAGTCACAATGTAATTTTGTAGGTAGGTTTTATGAATAAATATTATAATAAAAATAAACTATAAACATAAACCTCAGACAATAATAATAACCGTAATCCAAAAGTTTTCCTCCCCGATGTATCTCCATAATGTAATGTTAAAATATTCTAAGTTGTTTTTATAACATTTTTCACAATTTTCCACACAGCGCGGTCTCGACCGTCTTCATTGTTGGTTGACGGCGGCCGTTTGTCTTCGTTACCGTAATAACCATCGCCACAGCTCCATCCAATCATTGTCAGTGATGTATTCTTTCCGTCCATCTTCCAGCAACGAAACTCCCATCATATTTCGTCTAGCTTACATTTTTATTATATATAAAACACACACTTTCGATTGTTCACATTTTTTATTAGTATATATATATAACTTATTACAGCATTTGTTTTTATTAAATAATCAAATTGAACGCAATAGTAAGTATCATAAAGTTTTTTTAAACATTAGTCAATACATATCTCACAAATCTATTATTATTGTATAATAGTCGAGCAGCGCATTGCTGATATGCCTACAGCCTATATCAAGCATTGGTATTTACACTATCACTTTTGCCTATTTTATAATTACCTATCCAGTCTGTTTTTAAACATATCGGTAGATGGAGTGTCAATAACATATTGTGGCAAGTCGTTCCACTCATTTAATGCATATTTAAAAAATAAAAATGTAAAAGTATATTGTAACTTGTTCAATTAAATGGAAATTATGAATAATAATATTAATAATAACATTGCTAATTAAAGAACAGAAGTATTTTAACAAAAGTAAACAATAACTCCGAAAAATTAATTATTAAAGGTGTTTAATTATAAATCGGAGGTGTCCTAAATGACTTGTAACCAACACTTCTAATTCTCTTTATTCTTAAAGAACTAACACTCACTAGGTGTACCTTACTTCACGATCCTGCATGATTTTAACAACTCGTATAAGGCAAATGATTTTTGTTTACATTGCTACTACAACGTAATAAGATAAAGTTTAATATCGTCTAGCAAATGTGGCACATGCTCGTCACGTTGGAAGCAGTTTGTCTTCGTTAACGTAATAACAGCGTGACGTGACGCTATCCGCTCTTGCTCATCGCTGACGCTTGTGGCTTCGCTTCTGAGCGAGCACTGCAATAATTATCGCCGAATTAATTTCTCTTGTGGAAATTTTGACGTATGTTGGATTACAGCGTCTAGTAAAATATGTTTTTCATAAATCATAAATATTAATGAATATAATTTATTTACGACGACGTATTTATACGACGTAATTTTTGATATTAATCTCCTTTCGTCTAATATTTTTAAACGATGTAAGTAAAAACAATCAGAGTCGCGCGATGTTACAAAAGATAAAGGAAACTAATTTTCTTGTCAGGTGAAAACTCATTCGTAAGTGTAAACGTGGACCGAATTCCATTTTCAATGTACTTGAACAGAGATCTTCTACCAATCTATTCCAGAAGTAACACGTGGACATTGCAAAAGTAAACTTGGGTACTCACATTTCCAGCGTTTATGACACCATTGCTAACTTTTTTATATATGATATATTTAAGTAATAAAATATTTATAGTATTATTTAAAATTAAAATATATTTTATATTATTTTGTTATTTATATTAACATATTTTTATATTAATTTAAGTTATATTATAATTTAGTAATATTTAGAAATCTAAGACGAATGTGCAGCGCCAAGACAAACCAACACTGGTTTTTGGCGCCAAGGCAACAAATTGTAATATTTATTTAAAAATAAACGTTTTATTTATTTATTTATGCACATATAATTACTAATTTATTATAGCATAGTATACTAATTAGGGATTACGTAATTAACGGTCCACGCGTTAATTCACATACGGTTCCGACATTCAGGACCAATGACTCGTAAGGACAGTAATACATACCGGAAAGATTAATTGCCACTGAATAATAAACGAAATCTTTACTTGGTGTGTAATGTCCTTAATTTATGTTGTACGTTCACAAGCTTAATTTCCACTCTGGTTTTGTTATAAGACTAAATCGATTTTGAGAATACATTTGATGGCGAATATTTTTTGCTTTTTGTGGGTCAAGTATTGCATATGACCGCACCTTAGTTTTGTGTTGGCTCAAGTCTAAATCTCGGAAAGGCATTTGACGAGAACAAATGTCAAGAAACTCGCTATTCATACTCAAATTTTACATCAAACTAAAAACCATTAATAAAAATATCATTAGAAGCGTGACATTATACCTAAGTTAATTCATAAAGGACCAATGACTTAGAAAGGTTAAACATCACAAGATTAACGACGGATAGAACAATTTGTGGATGACCCAACTGATTTGGAAGTCACCGCCATAGGGAAGATTAATTCCTGACTCCTGTCATGCTCGACTGAATCTTACTTTTTTCTTTTAACATAATGAAAATAGCATCCGCTAAAGATTATAAATATATACTATATATGTGGGGTTTGGCTAAAACGGAACATAAGTGTGTGAAAGAGACGAAAGACGAGAAAGAGGAATAGAAGGGAAGAGACGTGGAGAGACGGGAGTTGTTGTTGGACGAAGGTGAAAGACTGTGCGTTGAGTAAGTTGATATTGAACTTGTATTTGTGTTGAATTTGGAACCCATATTTTTATATTAAAAATTTAAAGGTTACCTATACATATATACAATGTCCTGATAGTCAGAACAATGACAAAAACGATAATAATACAATAATATTTATCTTTCTACTTTTTACCGAATATCTGTGTCTTTTGGCATAATATTAGCAACTGGTGTAGCAATGTATGTCGTTATTAATAAAAACATAATTAATATATAATTATACTCGTACATAAAGCTTTGCTCAATCAGAATTTAAAATATTTAAAGAGATTAATGCTGGGTTATACATATAAGAGACGTATTGTAAAAACAAAAAAAAAAACCGCGGATATATATTCAAAAGCTTTTGTCTTATCGAAAACGGAATATGTGAAAGGGGATTACGATAAATATTCTCTATTGAATTGGCTCATACGGAAGCTTTGATATCATAATTAATTTTTAAAATTCACTCGATGCATTTTATCCGGAGAGATATACCGGGTGATTCGTGCGTATGCCTGATATTACAATATTTTTACTTATCGACTTTATCCCATAAGATTTCCACCATATTAATAATTAATTTTAGGATTTAAAAAATCCTTACTAATATTATAAATATGAATGTGAGTTTGTTTGTTACGTTTTCACGTAACAACTACTTACACACGTATTCTGATGATGCCACGTGAAGTGGTGAAACACGTCGAGACAAGTTATTGAATGTTGATGGAGGTTATTTTCCTTCATTGACCTAATGCAGCGGGAATTATTTGCAAAATAATTTTAAATAATTTTCTTTACTAACCTTAACCCAGGTATCTCAGTCACAGGAGCCCCATCTTCAGATAACCAAGTGATAATTGGTGCAGGTGTTCCATGTGCAGCACACGAGACTCTCGCTCCGGAACTGTTTGAGAACGAGAGTCTGGGCGGTGGCTCCATGAGGAAGATGAGCTGACTCGAGGTTGGTGTCGCTGGAGACAATGGATAGGCAGATGTTAATAGAATCTTTGTGTTATTTAGTATTAAAATAGAAATGTCAGAGCAATAAAAATTATAATAAATAAATAATAATGTCGGTGTATTACTTCAGAGCATATCAACGGCATGCAATGAGTTGTATTTTTTTGTAATAAACAAAAGAGTCGCTTTTTCAGGGTTTATATGTGAATTAAAATGTTATATAATTCGTCGTCGAAGCGAAGCCGAAGCGACCACACGTATCCTGATGATGCCACGTGAAGTGGCGAAACGCGTCGAGACAAGTTATTGCATGTTGGTGGAGGTTATTTTCCTTCATCGACCTAATGTAGCGGGAATTATAAGCAAAATAATTTTCTTTAAAATATTATAGTTTCTGCCCGAATACTCGACATTGGCAGAATTATTTTTTAATAGATATCTGAGGCCATTAATAAAAGAAGAAGAAGCATGCAATTTAGTGCTCGAGCTGTGAGCATATTTTAAGCTTGACGTATATGTATTAAATATTACACCAATGTTTTATCGGTTTAAAAAGTAAATGTATTATAACAATGTATTGATTTCAAACTTAACATCAGATTAATTGCTATCATATACTGGACTACAAAAAAAAACGCGAAAATAATAACAATTGAATATCAGTAACGAATTATGTCCACGGTTATTATGCTAAACACGAAATTGGTTCTGTCATTCACAGCCTTGTAAAGCTGCTTTATTAAAATTCCTAATGGCTTTGTGTCCCCAAATTCATCTTAAAATATATTTTCCGTCACCATTCGCCGTCTTTTTAGCAAAATGTTAAAAGCAATCAACGTAATAGGGTTTCGAATAAACGACAATATTACAATTTATTATATTTTCTAACAAATTTAATTAGTTTTTTTACATCATCAATCTTTTGTTTCTTTAAATAGTTAATTATTGAGCCGTTTCAATCACAACTGGGACAGGGACTGTGTGTTAAATTTTAAAGTGAATATACTACTCAAAAACAACATATTGGGAAAACAACTACCATCTGAAATATGTACCGTAAGTTATAAACTAAAATTACTAACATGCGAATACAATAAAAAAAAATGACGAACAATGCGAGATGTAAACATTTGTAATGTAAAAAAAACTGACAGATACGCTCTATATGTGTGGTATTTAATGTAAGGAAGGTTTCTAAAAATCTTAGAGTACCATGTACTTAGAAAATGATTAATTGGAAAAAAAAACAAATGAACCGTGTGACGATCCTATTAATAGAAAAAAAAACTCATTAGAACGCATAATGTCTATCAAAATTGTAGTTATACCATGAACATAAAGTAAATTTATTAGACACTGAAAATGGATACCTATGCTTTATATCAAAATAACACTCATTTTAATTTACTATATACGGGCACATGAAACTTAATAAAATGAAATTACTTGTCGTTGTAGGGTGACCATAGTTTTTGTATTCAGGATAAAGATTTTTTTTTATTTATTGATTTTTATAGTGTAGCTGTACTTGCTTATAATGCAGATAACATATGGAAACTAATCCTCAAACAAAGTATTTGGTTTAGAACAGCGGTTCTCAAACTTTTTTGGCGAAGGAAAAAGCTTTAATATAATTATAAAAAACTGATTTATATGCATTTATGAATAATCATATTGCAATGTAATATTACGTAATATTTAGTTGGAATATTTAGATGTAACCTTATAATCTCCCTTTGGTAGGTATTTTTTGCAGTATTTTAGCCCTAGGATTCCGCGGAACACACTTTGAGAATGGCTGGTTTAGAATAAAGCAGAGATGGATTTATTATATTATAGATTTAGCAAAATCCATGGACACCCTGCGAAAGAGCTTACAAATGCTTAGTCCAGGATGCCCTCAAATTTACTGCCGCGTCTCTTAGCCTATAAAAAGAACATTTGATAATATTAGCGGAACATAAATAGAAGGATCACATAAAAGGTAACTCACGTGTCCCTTAGGTGAGGGTTTTATGAAGCGATGGCAGGTGTTCATCAAGAAAATTGCATTGTAAGGTTATGGGAAAAACTTTTATGTGGATACATTTTTTTCTTAAATTTTTCTTCAATTATCGTATATAATACGTCAGTGCTAATATAATAACTTTTATCAGTATAGGCACGTTCGTAAAACTACATCACAATTATAGTAAATATTTAGATCTATTCCCATACGTGACAGGGGCTGCAAAATATCTGATAAAATCTCAACCAAGTGTAGATCAGCCAATCTTATATGCATCACACGTTCTTTAGAGACGTCTATTGAAATTCAGAGACCATTTCAATGAATAGGTCGCTTGTGTCCAGAAAATTTCAACATTATATTTAAGAGTCAAAGAGTCACTTCAATTTTAGATGTTAAAGTATTTATTAATAATGATCTTATGATAAAGCTACAGGAACAAAGAGATAACCTATTTAATATTGAACTGGAGTGGGGTCGTATTGTCCATACAAAGTACATACAGTCGCCCCCACTATGTGTTGGTAAGACAAGTATATACTCAAGTTGATGGGGACTTTTGTAGTTAGGCATTATATGGTAACTACTATTTATACACATTCAATTGTTTTAACTAGTTCTAGCGCCCCAATCTTGCCTTCATCTCCTTTTTGCGTTAGGTTGTAGAAATTGCTTAATGACTATAAGATCACCATTGTACAATGTTACTATACTGTTATTTAATATGAAAAATTACAGACACTTTAGCTATATGACGATTTTGAATCTATATATCATTGTTAATGAAACCGACTATAAGACTTTTTCAGTATTATTTTTTATATATTATAAGTTAGTGGATCCAGATATATGTTAGGATTTCTGCAAGATGGTTCATCAGCGGTTCCCTTTCCTTTAATTTTAAGTTTTGTTGATTTAGATAAGGCACTATGGGGCTGATATGTCTTGACAGATAAAAACCCCAACTTAAAATAAAAATGAACTTAAATTTAGTGTGGGTTTGAGATTAATAAAACGCAGGATAATTTTCCTTATTTACTTGGCAGTAACAGTCAAAAATACCACAAAATTTGACACATCTGTATTAAGAACATCACAAAATGTAAATAGATGTTTATTTGCTTTGAATCATCAAAATGTACCGCACGCCGTGTGAATTAAAGCCTGAAATCTTTATTAAAGTTCATCACCAGAATTACGCGCTTCAGATGTCAAAGGCTGTAATTGGCTGCCTCTCAGTGACTATTCTCGTTATGCCTATTCGATTTATTTCTATAAATAACATCCTCTGACATATGTGGGGAAAAAACATTTTCTTTTCGTATTAATTATATCACAAGAATAACACAAATATAGTGTAATAGAACCTATAACTGCATATCATATTAAATGGTGTAACCCGCTATTCTCTTGGACCAATAGGCGTGGTTCATTGGCGTGATGTCATCTGTAGTAGTTGCAACTAATAACGTCTTAGTTACCAGCCAGTAAACCACGCTCATTGGTCCATTAGAGCAGCGGGTTAAGCCATCTGATATTGTTTTGCAGCTACACACTCAATTAAAAACAAATGCTTTAAAAAACTATATGATTTGTTTTATAACAATAATCAATTTCTTTAAAAGTTACATTTATGGAATATATTATAACATAAACATTAGAAAGAGAGGAAAATATTTTGCCAAAAGATTGTAACTTGTTCCTGCTACGGCTAATTAATCACTACAATTGTAACGAATTGTAAATCTAATTTAATTCTTGTTTTAAAAGAATAGTCTTCCAAACCACACGTTATACAAGATACGGGTTCACATCGAATATGTACGCATCGTAAATTAATGCCAATTCTGTTGTTTATTAACTCGATATATTATCTCAAAATCTCTCTGGCATTAATTGTGGATAGCATAATATTAATAATAAATTCGTTGACAAGAGTACCTAGTATGTAAAACTTAAGCAAAAAGAAAAAAAATAAAACAAATGCAAAATTTAGTCTAACACAATAGTCTGAGTTTTTATCATCACATTTAGGTATAGGATATCCGTATATTTATCATTCCTAATTATGTGAATAATAAAATTAGTAACAATAACAAAAGATAGTGTAATCATTACCGGGTCAATGTGCTACTCATAGATTACCGGTTCGATATCCGGATGAAGCAAAATTTTATAGTAATATATATTTATATATCGTGATATTGATTTATTCTTCTATGTTTATGTAGAAGAATTAAGAAAGGGTTTGAATAAAATCATAATCAACAAAATTTCATTATCTTGATCAAATTTTAATGAAAACTGACACTAACCACGTCAAAGGCGCTTTCAAATTTCATTATGTGCACTTACCGATGTTAAAGGCCTTTATACAATTTTTAATTTAAAATTAAACGGTATTACAGTTCATCGATTCAACTACATATATTTTTTTGTATTTTATACATATACCCTAGTGTATAGTCAGCCTTAGGTCTCATTAGGTTTTCTAAGACTTTACTGTACTTGGTAACGAAAAGATAAATCTAGATTATAAATACTGCTGCAGGTCTTAAAACGCGTTTACTAGAAATTTCTACGCAAGACACTTGAGTTGAACGCTCTTAAACATAAAAACATGCTTTTTGTGCTAAAACAAAAACTTGGGCGAACATAAAATAAACAGTTATAGGTTTTTCGAGTTATAAAAGTGTAATATATTTTAAACGTTCTCCTCGTAAAGAATTATTCGGGCAAAACCATATGGGATAAGCGACGAGTTTGACGGAATATTAAAATTAAAAAAATAATCGCTAGTCTTAACTAAAAATACTCAACTGAAGCGAGGACAATAAATTAACTAAAATGTTTAAAATAAATTAAATATTATTATGTTTCTTCTTAATTTATATTGCAAAATGAGAGACTAAAATGAAGATGGAAGATTCCTAAGTTAATTCTAAAATTTTATTTAAATTATATTAAAAAGAAAAAGGCCATACACTTAAATTTGATGACAATTAATTGTTTAGAATTTTAGTAATAAGGCTGCCAATTGTTCTAAGTATTTATTTATAATTATTAACAAACGCATTTACCTACTCTTCTAAAATCGCTCCGCTTATGGTATAGACATGCAGCCCTAAACACGCTTCACTCTAAAAATAAACTAAAGATGGCGAATTCCCTCATAAAAGCATTTTCTAATCCCAAAGCAGATTATTAGAGTTGACACTTCGCATCACTCCTTTTAAGTTGCATGTCATGACTGTTAAGTAATTTCTCAGCTCCAAACAAACACACATAAGGGTGGTTATATTTTATTTCTTTTTTATTTTGCTTTTGACATATTTAATTATTCACATATAAAAAAGATATGCGACATATATTTGTATAAGTATTAAGATATATTAAAGTGCAATTGTGGCCTATAAATACCTATAATCATCTTAATATATAAAAACCAGAGGTTCCCAACCTTTTCCGGGATCTATTAACAAAAATAAACGAAATATACTTGACACACGATTTAATAGAAAAAACCTTGAAAGACTCCAGCGCCCCCATCGGGACTCAATGAAACAATTATACTGAAGGATGTTGGTTAGTCTACTATCTACTCATTAAACAGGTATAGAAAACGCGATTTGCGCCTCCAGAGATTTTTATACAGTAGCGGTTGTATCAGCCATGAAGTGTAGTCAATTTTCCTTTAATATTGCATCTTAGCCATCTTCACTAAAATAGATATATATATATATATATTTTAATATATATTTTAGTACATAACTCGTCTATAAATAACATAAACTGAGATTACAAAGCTTATAAAAGTTAATACTACTATTAAATTTCAGAAACTGAATTAATTCATCATAATTTGAATATTAAAAAGTTTTGATGTTTACTGATTCCGGTTGTATAATATCGTAAAATAATTGTATAGGAGAACTAACAGCAATTCCTTTTATGAGTTTTAAAATTACTTTTAAAAGAGAAACATGGTTTATAATAAAAAAAGAAGCTATTTTTTTATTGATTTAGGTCATCTATTTTCCTTTGAAAAGATTGTGACACGTCTTATGTGATCGAATTTTAGGAGCTATCAGGAACTTGATGGATCGAAGGTATTTGGGACAAATATGTAGAAAGGGATTGGAACCTTCAATACCTACAATGTCTAAAATTTGTCTGCCTTGGCGGAGTCATTTACGCTCCACTCTATAATGTGACAATCTGAACAATATTTGTATACATATATACTTATATGTATGTAAGTAAGAACCTAAATAAAAAAACCCTAAGGCTGGTGGCCTTGTAGAGATCACTGTTTAGTGATAAGGCCGCCTTTTGTTTTTTTTTTATTTTTATTTTCTTCTGTTCTTTAAATGTATTTTAATTTGTGCAATAAAGAGTTATTATTATTATTATTGTTAATTTGCATTACCCACTACTAACACTGTTTCTCCTTTAATGATTGGTTATCTTGAAGAAATTACTTTTAGTAATAAGATCACCAATTGCATTTGTATGTGCTAAATTATAATTCAGTAATGCCCCGCTTTACGCGAGGGATACATTCCAGAAAAAATCGCGTTAACTGAAATTCCCGCGACCATAGAGAAGTTGATGATTACATTATGTTTATACGCACTCTTTCGCGTAATGCGGGGCGATTGAGCGCGAAATTTGAATAGTGAAACCGCGCATAACGGGGTCGTGTAGAGTGGGGTAATACAGTACCTACTTTTAAAGCAATAAAGGATTTATTATTATACCTATTTTAAAAACAAAAGGTAATAAATTATAAGTTAGGTTAGGTTAGACATAAAACAAAACGATGTACTTATCACCCATCACAACTTTCAAATTTAAGTCATTCGCTGTAAATGAAGTGAACCGTTAAACATGGACGACGAGCTTTAATTACACTTGCGGTCACATAAATTCTCTCTCGACTGGTATACAGGGTGCTATTAAATTTGTTCGCTCAACTGGCTCGTGTCAAAGGCTGCTGCGGTAACCGTGGATAGTGGAGACATCTGAATTATGTGGGTACTATTGTTCGTTGCATATGACGTCACTTGATATGATGAGTGAGCTCGCTCATGAATAAATTTAATTTCATGTCATTAATAGTTGCCATGGTAAAATAAAGTGAAATAGCTTTTGAAATTAATAATTATATGCCGTACAAATTTCATTTCACGTTTGTATTGAAATAAAACTATTATTAATGTAGTTTGTTCGTTTATATTTTAAGCCTAATTAACGTTCATATTTTCGATATATTATAATATTATTGAGTATATGAGTTGGGATGCTTATGCACAATTGAAACAGTTTTTGCTAAACATTTTAGAATCTCTGAACTGTCAGTAGTAGGTATAAGACGTGTATATTCTAATAAGATTATGCAGGGGTTTTTTTTGACATGAGGGTTTACGTGTGAATTAAAATTGTATAATTTTTTTTTGGGTTACTGCCCGAATACTCGACATTGGCAGAATCGTCTTTAATAGACATCTGAAGCCATTAATAAAAGCAGATATTCTAAGAAAATATTACACATATAAAGTTTATATTGTTTAATTCTCAAGCAGTCTAAAATTAATTTATGAATTAAAAGCGTAAATACCTCTAAAGGTGATACAGGTAAGCGTTTTTTTATAGTACATCGAAATGTAGTCATAAAAAAAGTACTAACAAATATTAACTAAATCACCAACTTAAAATGGAATGTCTAATGTCTTCAACACAAAAAATCGAGTGAGTAAAGAAATTAGCAATTGTTTTAATTGTATGCATTGCATCCAACTATGTAATGTACAATAGCCCAATCCCTCGCACGTGCCGCAGTTATAACAATCTACATGAAAATGTCACTGATATTGATTTATAGGTACTACTTGAAGACTAAAGCGCTCAAGTCTATTTTGCACTTGGCTTTTTTGCTCGAAATTTGTGAGCAACAGACCAGCATTCGTATTACAGTTACTAAATAGTATTCGTTTTAATAATTTTAGTAACTTTTGTTCCAATATATATTGAACACAACTGTTAGGTTAGCAAATTTAGCTTAATTGTTCTATGTAAATGTTGTTGTTATGTGTGGGTTTGTTAACTTTTTGTTGTATATATATAAATAAATAAGTATAGTATGAGTCTATAGGTACGTTATTATTTTGCATTACCGTAAAATATAAAATGTTACCTTCAAATATTTAAATATCTATTATAAAGTAGGTGGTCATATCCCCGACTGAATACAACCGCATTTCAGTTTTAACAATGCGAGGGAACTGGCATCGCATACGAATTGAAAGCCTCAAGCGACCGCAAAATATTTATCATAGTCGCCACATGAAAAATGAATTCATCTTTTTGACAGACAAATTTTAAAATAATTTCGTTGATGCGTTAAAAACATTCGATTTTAACATCGAGTTATATTTCCTAGAAGAGACAGTACTGGCGTTGACCCAATGCTCGCATCTCTTCACAACTTATAAAAAAATAAAAATTAAAAAGATTTTATATTATAACTAGCTTACCCGCGGCTTCGCTCGCATTTAGTCATTAAATAAGTATCCGAGATCATTTCAATAGAACTATATTCAATATTTTACTATAGTCAATTGGAAACTATATTAAAAAAATATATATATATTAAATAAAAAGTATCCTATGTTACTTCTAGTACCTCCAAAAATATTTTAAGAGTTTTATGATGATTGGTTTGTTTGTTACGTTTTCACGCAATAACTACTTAACCGATCATCATGAAACTTTGTACACATATTTTTGGAAGTACTAGAAGTAACATAGGATACTTTTTATTAAAAAAAAATATTTTTTTACTATAGTTTCCAATTGACTATAGTTTCAGCTGTTTGGAATTTTTCTATATTTATTTTTATTTCCGTCATTTTTATATATTTTTCTATTATCTCTGATACTTATTTAATGACTTAAATGCGAGCGAAGCCGCGGGTAAAAGCTAGTTGATTATATAGGAAATACAATTATATACTATTAATCTATAATAGAATTAAGATAATTGTTTGTTAAATTGTAATATTATTTTTTTCTGTAGTTTAAGTTCTCAATGCACTTTTAAAATGTATATTCCGTATAAAATATCCTACTTTTTTCTAAGAACACGCAACAATACAACATTAGTCTTTCTACAGTGACATTTTGCAACAAATTTCAATTTAAGGCGCGGTGGGGACCCTCTGGCATACAAATTGTCACATCAAGTTCCCGAATACAAAACCCAAAGATTCGTCACAGTCAGAAACACTTGAAATATGTAACACATTTCCACTATTTTTTTTCTTATATTTTTATTTCTTTTTAGACCTTTCTTACGTATTTTTTAAGCGAACATGTGAGCCTACTCTTAATAATGTACTTCTTTTTAAATATAATTCATTTTAGAAAATTTACCTTGAAATTTTGATATATTGCTCCATCTCATACAGTGGGCTTAACACGAATTTTAGTCTGGCTTTCGAACCGAGTTCGCTTCAAGCGATTTGTATGGAAATTTGATGGATTTGGAACTACAATATTTTAGATACTTTTTGTTAATTTTCGAACGTCTCGATCTTTCGTTCATTTGATAGATTGCTGGTGCTCGTTAGTCGTTAGGTTAGGTTAGGTTAGTTATTCATGATCTCGATTGCTAACGGATTCGTTTTACTTGTGACAGCTCGATTCGAAAGCCAGACTAATTTCGTGATAAGCCCACAGTTCTCATAACGTTTGTTGTTACAAAAAGACCTGGTATTTTACCCCCCAGCACGTGACCACACTCCGCAATAACGAGACAACTACTAAAAGATCAATAAAAATGTAAAGTAATTTGAATAAATTATATATATGTGTGGCGGTCGATTCTACAAGCCGAAAATACTTTAAGAAGATTTGAGGTTTTGACGTTTATTCTGTCAGTGTCATCTTTCTTGTTTCTTTCTGTTCTTTTTATTGCTACAATGCATTGTGATAATTATATTTTTAATCCATTTTAATCCGCAATATTATTTCACATAAATTTCTCTAAATATGTATAATTCTTGTATCTGCTTAATATAATATAATATGAAAAGTATGAAAATTGTTCCTCATTTTATTGCACAGTCTTTAGACGATGGGTCAAATGACTGTGCAATACAATTAATGCTATTTAATCGTAGCAATACCCGCCAGTGCCCTAAACTAGTAATTTAACGCATAATATGAAATTCAATAGATATCCAGAATTTAATTAGTTCTTGCCTATATTAACATATTTTCATTTGTTGACCAAATAACTAGGTCATCCGCCACCGAGTGAGGCGCATCAATTTACCTTTCCGATCAAATTCCTACCTCCCCCTGTATCCATATCAAAATCTAGTAGGTGCATAATTTATTCGTAACCAGAGATCGGGCTGCCACGTGCATTAGAATTGCAAACATGCTCTATTGTTTCTCTCAGTGATGCAAATTCGTTCAAGACCATCTCCGACTATGGAAATTGACGAATTAATTTGATTCCTAACTGTGAACTCGGGGAACTTCTTGTTGTTTTGTACTGTTGCTTCGGAGTGTCAATGATGAATTATTTACCCAAGTTGATTATGACGCCATTAAATTTCTTTGTCGCGGCGTAAATTGTGTCACTTTAAAAGAGAAGTGGCTCTTTAATTAATTCTTATGTTAATAATATCTCTTTAATAGAACCTCCTTTTTGTTCCAAAAAACTGGAATTAAAAAAAGAATTCAACGAATTTCAAGAGTTAAAAATGTAAAACGTTCGAATAACTTTAGGAATTTATTCCTTTACACAAAATTTTATCATAAAGCTTGTTTTTTTTTCATATTTCAGTGATGTTCATGTAGAAAGAATTTGCTGTACTATTGTTGCTATGCTCATACATAACAAGGAAGACAAAGCGAGTAGATTTTTCTTTGTCCATCGTACTGCCAGTCCAGTTTGAATCTATAATTAATATTTAAAAAGTTTTTGAACGACTTAACCCCTGTGAAAATATTTTAATGAAATTTTTGTTCTTATTCGTTACTCATTTACTAAATTCCAATCGATTGGGTCATTTGTTAAAACCAATGTCTCTAACCATATCTACTTAATACATTCTATAATCAGAACTAAAGATTTTTATTTTTTAATTCCTTCCTTTTCAAAAATATTCTTAGTGCTAATATTTGAAAATAAATCTTGATACGTGATATTTTCGCTTAATCTATCGTTTCTACTTAATTTTGCGTCATGTAAGAATGACTTAGCTTAACGACTAATGACAGATAATAACATACGTGACCTTTCGTGATTCACCTTGAAAAAAATAACGATTTAATCTTTCGCAAATTCCTTAATAAAACAAAAGAATAACGTTCAATTGTATGTAGATAGAAATCACCTAAATTTCTTCACAGGTGTTACGTTTGAAAGTGGTGGTATTACCGCGTAATTAGATGGTGGTACACTGATTAGTCTACCTACCACAGGATATGTTATTAATTATAAATATTTATTTATTTGTTTATCTTAACAACTACTGGCGTGGTTGAAGATATTCCTATCTAGAAAGAAAAGTCAGATGACGCTAAAGCATTTTTAAATTTTTGTACATTTCTCGTTAACAAGAAATAGGTGATAATGAATTTTTTTATAGTGAGAGAGTGTTTCGTATATATACGCTATGAAATTCATTGCTTAGATAATTAGTTTTGAAATTTGCGGTCGGCCATAACCAACATAAATTCATTCATATGGGCGAGTAACTTCCTAAACGGAAGGAGACCCCTCATAAATTTCAACTTTATTATCTCAATTCTAACTTTACCTAATCTATGGTAAAATAATAAGACAAAAATAATTAATAAAACGAATAAAAATATTTAATTATAAAGAACATTATTTTATTACATAAAATATATATGAACGAAAGCTTTAAATTCATTTAAAAATAAAAATACAATTTGTAATATAACGTACGTATATAAAACACGTGTTCCTTTATTTTATTCCGGGATTTGTGCCCTGAATTGTAGTCAGTGTTGCGAAATGAAACTTGCAAAATATGGTGATTGTTGTCGTACAATAAACAAAGAATATGATTGTACTTTCTACTCTGAAGTTGTTTTAATAAGATTAAATACAATGTTTGATACAAATTTTGAGCATTTTAAATATTAGATACAATGTTATAGTCATTACTGTATTATAAGCATTACTTATTAAATATTTTAAAAAATATTTAAACAAAAGAGTTCGAAAAAAAAGAAGAATATTTATTTGCAACATTTACAATTGTTTCATATTTTATATTTGTAAATAGTTTTATCTGCTAAACCATCCCTCGCAGAGTAATATTAACTTTTTAAAGAATATATTGTGTACGCCAGCCATTCTCAAAGTGGTGTTCCGCGGAAGCCTAGGGCTAAAATACTGCAAAAAATACCTACCAAAGGGAGATTATAAGGTTACATCTAAATATTCCAACTAAATATTACGTAATATTACATTGCAATATGATTATTCATAAAAATATATAAATCAGTTTTTTATAATTATATTAAGGCTTTTTCCTTCGCCAAAAAAGTTTAAGAACCGCTGGCGTACGAATATATAATAGTACATGTTTGTAAGTAATGTTAACATACTTCAGAAATTATATTAAAGGTACATAGATCAACATGCATGAGTAGAATTCCAACGCATTCCATCGTTGACTACCACATACTTGCTTGGAGGCGGTATTCGAAGAATTAAGCTTGAAATATACGCTTAACATAGGTTTGTAAACTGGAAAATTAGATTTTATATTTATCTTTAAAAAAGTTAGTTATATACCCTATTCTGAGAACAAATATTGAACAAGTAGGTCTATAACGAACTATTTATAACAAGCATATAGCTACAGCTAAATATGAAACTATATACAATAAATGCATATAGTCATTTTCATTATAAACTTATTGAAATACCACAACAATGTAACAACACGTTATTACGCGGTCACAATAAACGTTCTACTTCAAAGTTAAGTTCAAATAGTTAGTGCGACCTCTGCACTGACATCTATAGTCTATAGTTTGAACTAAATTAATAATACATTATTCTATTTATAAAACATTTTCTGACAAATATAGAATACACACATAATATACATACACACATGTAAATATTAGAATGAACGTTATAAACCACACAAGGAATTAATTTTTTCTTATATATTGGTGTTGTCTGAGACCCCTAGTTTCCTGAAATACCTAATTCTTTCTACTTCCTTATTCTAATAGTCTTGTGACGATGTAAAGCTATACAGCAATAAAGTACGCTTACATGTCTACTAAATCATTTTGTTTAAATTTACATCTTAACAGTTTGCACTCGGCTGTCCCCTCTGAGGGAACATGATAGTTTGTTAGCGATTACGGACAATGAAATTATTTCACTGCAATTTTTTAAGAAACACTTATAATATCACGTTTCCAGGATGTACGTTTTCGTTAAAAAGTGGCTTCGAGTTGCTGGTAGGTAACGTCCGAGACGGTGCCGAGTGCAAAGGGTTAATATTAAAGGTTCACTCTATAGATTTAGACGCGAGGAAAGTGCATTTAATTATCACCGCCATGGCGCCAGAGGGCGTTTGCACATGAGCTAGAACGCTACTTCGTCACATCGGAAACTCGTCGACACAAATACCAGAGTATTGTGAGCAAAACTTTTTATGTATGTACTTTACTGTGGTAATTTATAACTAAAGTATAGTATACATGTCTACAGAATGTTCAAAATGCTATATAAATAATTACTTTTTTATTCGAACGCGCTTAGTTGAAACAAACTTAATAAATAGGTTAAATATTTACAAAGCGTTCAACTGTTTCATAAAAAAGCTCATCGTCGAAGTTTACATTGTAGAATAAACAATATATGCACATTTATAGCATTTAGTACGAATTAATAGCATTTTAATTTAGTCGAGTAATATACAGGTATTTGAACTAGACTTTAATTTCCGGGTGAGTCAATGAAAGGATTGACTTTATTGATGTTGGATTCTTTATTTTTACATTTTTATTGTATCGTAATTTATTTTTAAAACTCTATTCAAATGTTGTTTATTAACCGTTTTAGTGCTAAGCAATTTTTGTGAATATATATGAAAATTGCTGTACATTTTTTGATTATTTTAAAGGAAAAATAATGGTCTCAAATATCAATCAATTACTATAATTCTTTCTTTAATATAATGAACAAATGTTTTGTGATACTTATATGGCGCAATTTTCGATTCAAACTATCGCATCACTTCTGCGCCGCTTAGCACTCTAACGGTTAAAGTTTTTCAAATTTAAATTTACGAAAGATTTCGATTTCATTTATGTTCTGCCTCTCTACAAAGTTTTGGAGTTGTAGAGTTATTGGTATTATTTGTGATGATATCTGCTTATGTTAGCTTTACATCAACTGGAAAGCGGTCACATGCTGAACTATTATTGTTATGGTTTTGAGATATAGATATATAATAATTATATTGAACAGGCTAAGATTGGCGACTTTCTTGTGATTCCTTCTTGTCATATGCCTTTCCAAAATCTCGTAGATTCTGACTATGCGCAAAAACCTTTTTTTTTTTTAATTTTTTCCCCCTCTTACTTACATCTATTTAGTTCTTGCTTTTTCATTTTTATTTTCATTATTGTGTAACATCTAAATTATGTATTTTTGTAATCTTATTAGAAGAGCACATCGTCCTATCCTATAATTAAAATTTCATTTAGTTTGTATAATTGTAATTAAGACAATATGAAGATTAACTTTAATAAGTTCGACTTATATTCCCAAGAGAGTGGTGCATGTAACTGGTAACATTCACGAACATTGGGCACATGTCCCAATTCGCAATCTGCTATTAAGGGATTACATTGTCAGTTCACGAAACATGGCCGCAATATGCCACATGACTAGCTATAGCGTAAAGCTGTTTAAACTAGTTTATTACAATTTTAACTTTTAATTAAACATTATTTTAGGATTTACGTCGTTATTATACGACTTCTGTTGTTTAAGTCATTATGATGTAGTCAAACGGTTAATTATGATATAATAAGTGTTTTAAAACAATTTAATTTTCAACTTGATCAAGTCAGATACTGTTAATGATGAAATAAAGTCCTAAATATAGTTTTCAGGTAGACTTTTAGAATCATCAAAATGGCATAAGTCAGCCATTCTCAAAGTGTGTTCCGCGGAACCCTAGGGCTAAAATACTGCATAAAATACCTACCAAAGGGAGATTATAAGGTTACATCTAAATATTCCAACTAAATATTATGAATATTACATTGCAATATGATTATTTATAAATACATATAAATCAGTTTTGTTGTAATTATATTAAGGTATTTTCCTTCGCCAAAAAAGTTAGAGAACCGCTGACATAAGTCAATAAAAGACAGGTGTTTAAAATCAGTTACAATTAAAGTTAGGCATTCGTACTTAAAAGCTAAGTTATACCAAGAGGCAGGTTTCAAGTTAAGTACTAGGCCAACAGTTCTCCCACAAGAACTAACTTTTGATTGCTTAGAATTCAAGATTTCTAATTACAACTTTGAATGGAATTTGCGTTTACATATTGTATTTAAAAAACAACAATAATTCTGCTGTAATATTGCACCAGTCACGGCGTAACTAATCAAGCCTAGATTAAGTACGTTAATAAACACAATCTATTGCCATCGCCAAGAAATACACAGTCTACCATATGTAGTATACCCTTCGCTATACCTGCTTAATAAGTCTACTAGGAATACTTGCTGTCCAGATAAACAGACTCTATGAGAAGTAGTTACTCGCTTACCTGAACTGTTCGCTAAAATTTAGTTTTTACACGTACCCTACTGTCAACCGCTACTTTGTATATTTCAACGGCTAAAATGTAATATGACCATTGGCTCGTGCCTAATTAGATCTGCTACAATTACAGTGTATTCCTAAAGAATTCATATTAATTCTTAGTAATTCCAGGTTTCTAATAGGAAAGCTGGACGATCTCAATTTTCCACTGCAAAACCAATTATAGTTATTGTCCAACATTCGAATGTGTTATGAATTCGTATTAACGCTTTGCAATCTAGGTTTCTGTTATTGCTTTTTCCTTTAACTGTAGAATATAAGCAAATATAAAATATATGCGAGACGTAATGAATACCATAAAGGCAAATATATATTAAAAAATTTAGTTATAATATGTTTATTTCATTCAAATCACAATGATTTTTTTGTCACTTTATTTTAACTCAAACGCATATCCCTACTAATATTATAAATGTAAATGTGAGTTTGTTTATTACGTTTTCACGCAACAACTACTTACCCGATTATCATGAAACTTTGTACACATATTTTTGGAGGCACTAGAAGTAACATAGGATACTTTTTATTTTAAAAAATAAATTATTTTTTACTATAGTTTTCAACTAACTATAGTTTCAGCTGTTTGGAATCATATTGATTCATTTCTATTGAAATGATCTCTGATACTTATTTAATGACTTAAATGCGAGCGAAGCCGCGGGTAAAAGCTAGTTAAGAATAATGATTGTCAATTGTGATATTTATAACACACTCCAAAGATATAACTGAATAAGATTCACATATTTGATATGTTTGAGTATGTCCTTTGAAAGCAGTCATGCGATATCGAATCATTTACCCAAAAAATTGCCAATATTAAAGGATCGTCTTTGAAAATGTTTGAATAGAACGTATTCGTATTATTAAGTTTATATATTCTAAATATATTTTAGTTTTAATTGACAATTTTATAGCAATTTTATTCGTTTTGTCGTTGACACAAATTAAACGAAAATATATACAGTAATGCCCCGCTTTACGCGTGGGATACGTTCCGGAAAAAATCGCGTTAACTGAAATTCCCGCGACCATAGAGAAGTTGAATGACTACATTATGTTTATACGCACTCTTTCGCGTAATTTAATAATAAATTTGAATTTCGCGTTATTGTGAAACCGCGCATAACGGGGTCGCGTAAAGCGGGGTATTACTGTATACTTTAAATATGTATATTTTCTTTTAAAATCTTTCCATAATTAATATCTAATGAACCCTAAACTTGTCAAAGAGTATTATTGCTTTAAAAATAAAATAATATCAGATAATACAAAGTAACAAACCTCGTCGTTTTAATGTAAGCGTTTTATGAAAATAACAAAAAACATAGCTAAAATAATCTTTAATAAACATATATTCCTACAAATACAATGCTTAGAACCTAAACTATAATAGGAAGCAATAATTATAATATCAATAACACTTTGCACAAAATAATACATGTGAAGAAGAACAGAAGAAAATAACAAAAGGCGGCCTTATCACTAGGCAGTAATCTCTACCAGGCAACCAACCTTAGGGTAGTAGACCAGGAAGTAAATAGTAGGGTGCAAAAAAAAAAACAAAATAAAATAAAATTACATATACAAATGACAATAATAAAGATATTAGTACTATGGGACAAAACAACTAATTACTTATTTTTGTTTTAATATTTATTATTTATATGAAATTATAATATATATTACAAATCATTGATCATTGCGGCATATAAACCGAAATAAAATCCAATCTAATAAACAGGTTTCAATGTTATTAATGTACTATCAAAAACAAAAGAAAATAGTGCAAATTGAGACCCCGGCTCATTAGTGCTAAACAAAGTTTTTGAGTTAATTAAAACTTTTAAGCGGGATCGCTTTCTCTCGAAGTCTTCTTATTTGATTCTTTCTTCGCTTAATTCTTTTTTAAATTTGTTCTTTATACGTTAATTATCGCGATTGAATAACAATGGTACAAATACAATATTAATTAGCTTTTTATTATTGGGTCTTATTACGACTTCTACTCTGAAATACTGCGTCTCTTTATGTTTAAAATAAGTTCATTTTTTATATCCGAATTGTTTCATACATCTAGTTATTTGAAGATACCCATCTCATCCGGATTACAACTACCTTATGACCAAAACAAGCCACGCACACCTAATTTCATACTTTATATTTTTCGAAATAGCTTTTTTTGTATATTTAAATCATTGGTTTTAAAACAAAGCCTATGTCTACAGTATTTACTAAATTATTTTCAGATATCAAATCTATATCACGTAACCAAACTTTAACCCGTAGAGGAAGAAAGAGAAAAAAGTATTATAATGTACTTAGACTCCTTCTTAATAAAAAAAACGTAACAGTATGCAACGTAACACATGTGGACATACGTCAAGTTAGTATAAAATAATTAAATAGTTTCCAAAACTAAAAAACACGCGCGCTAGCTTTATCTCTTTTACTCCACTACACAGGATCTATAAAAGAATTTATAAATCCTGGCGGTCCTAATAAGGATAATTGGAAACTGTTATTAAATTATTGCATTGTCATTGATCCTTAATACGTATGCAATGTTTCAAATTAATCAGACTTCTGGAAATTGGTGAAAATTATGCTCAAAGATTCCGTTACATACATACATACATACATACATACAAGCTAATAAAAGCGTGTTAAAAAATCTCCAGTTCATACATTTTGATTTAACAAAGTTTTCATATTTACCATCAATATTGACACATCTACAGAATTTTCAATGTATACTGAACTTTAAAGAAGTACAATCTTCATAAAACATATTATTTATATGACATAAGAGATGCACATGTTAATTTCAAGAAAAAAATATTCAGTACAAAATGCTCACGGACAAGCCTAGGATTATGCGGGAACTCATTTTCTCTCAGCCATTATTCCGGCTAAATTATTTTCTTGTACTGTTTATGTTGGCGGATAAACGTTGAGATTTAAGATTGCTTTTTTCTAGTTTTATAAGTGGACTTTACCTGGAATTAATTCTTTGTTAGTTTGTTTTTATGATGTCAATAAACAATGGCATATTTCATACATTTATATATTGACAATTTATTTAAATATACTCAGTTTATTAGCTAAATTATAGATCGCAAAAATTCTTTAAATGTTTTTAAATTAAATTGTTAATCATTAATGCATTTTAATTGGTAGCTTACTAACAATTAAAACGAAGAACATTAATTAAAAATAATAACAAAAATCTAGATTCAACGTCACAGCTAAACAAAATAAATTATTACTTTCCAACACATACGAATTCTCATAGGTTTGAAAAGGATAGCTATATGTTCCTCGCTACTTTTTTTTTGGAATGGAGACACTCAGGATATGCCATCATACTGTTTTAATGAGGTCTTCCTCTTCAGAGTACCGCCTTAATGAATTTATGAAAAACGAACCGACTCGAATACCCCTGCATTCGTTAGCTACGAGCAGACGTGAGTTTTTAATTTGGATTCTAAACTTATAATTACTATTATTAACGTCTAACGTTTAATATACTTTTTAGTATATTATGCCCTGACCCCAAACTAGGGAGGGTATCAAGGGACAGGGAACCCAAAACAAATAATAAAATAATATTTATTTCTGCGTATAAACAAGTGTTAGACACTATAGAAGCTATACTTTTAACCCATTGATATACAATGACGTCTCTACGACTGTGTCATGGATGGACTTTAACGTCTTCGAAACGTTAAGAAATCTCTTAGGCGAATACAGGCAGTAAAATATTATTGCATAATCGATACTGGTTTTATAAAGCGATAGTACTATGAAGTTGAATGATGTTTCATATTTCAACGACGCCTACCTTTTATGGCAATTTTTGGCAACCTTGGGTTACATTATTGTAGTTTTAGTAAGAATCCTTATTTTTCATAGCCTATATTGATCAGTGATAATGTAGCATTCAAGTGGTGAAAAAATTTTTGTAATCGGTCCAGTAGTTTTTGAGCCAATTCGTTACAAAGATACAAATCATAAAAGTATATATAGATTACAAGCAAAATTTTTAAACACTAAATTATTATTTCATTAAGCTACCTCTATACACGTGACGATAATATACGTGAATATAGATCTAAAATTAGTGATTCTGCTATATTGGAATATATCACAAAGTAATCACAAATCGGTATTAATACTTTATTCAAATAAGAAAAATAGTAATTACTGTAGTAAAACTGCAGAAGACTTGACTTTGCTTTTCACAGAAACCGTTAGTCGAGACGAACCATTGTCACAAGTAGCACGAGAAAGCTTCTGCTCAAAAAGATATGCACCTCTCCGTTTGTCTTTACTCCGCACACTGTATACGAATTTAAAATGAAATAATATTCGAAATTTAAAATTACGGATTTTAAATTTAACGGATCCTATAGAGACTTTTTTTGAATTTGGAATTGGAGTAATAATAATTATATTGGTGGATTTAGTTTAGATTTATTCTTTAGAAATCTTTAACAGAACTTAAGTAATTCAAATAGATATTGTTTTAGAAAAAACTCGGACAATTCGGGCGAATTTGAGGAGTCGAATTGATAAAATCTCTGGTAAGCTTTCGTAGTAAGAAAAGCGACACAATAGCTATGCGGACTCTTAGTGTTAAATTATGCATGTGGGTAAGTGCAGATGTGTGTGTGTGGGTGTTTTTTATAATAGCACTATTATATTTCGTAATTGACGTAAAATATACATAAATAACTGCAATGTATAATAAACGAATTTTTAGCGAAACAATTGCAAGTTTTTTTATTTCTTTTATTGGTTCCAATGCATTGATGGCTACTCTATACTAATTTGTTTTTCTTCGTTTCCTTTAATATTTGAACTAAGTTATTAATTAGTAAATTGATTATTTAGAATAATACTCTAAAAAACTTGTGCTATAATTTCAGGGTATTCAACTGTAATTATTGTATGAAAAAATGACAGGTAGTTTAATATTTATTAAGAAAATTTACGACTCATTATAAATCGAATGCAAAAAAGCGAACACTAAAAAACAATAAAAATATAACACTTTTAAATTAAATCCATTATTTAAATTAATGTCGAGTCAGAGAACAACAAAACATCTTGGGCTATGTTGCCTCATGCCTGAAATCGACCTCATTTCACAAGTTTTCCGAGTCATTTCGCCCTTCAGTGCCAGCTCCTAGCAACGAGATGAGAACAACTTAGGTTCTGATAAAAGGTTGGGTCAAGTTAATGCGGTGTTTTAAACTGGGCAAAAGAATTGCATTGTAACATTTTTTGTTTTCTTTATACATGGTATGAATCCAATTGGAATATAAATCGTCAAAGCGAGCGTTACAGAATCAATAATATAGTAGTTTAATACAAGACATTGTTTCAATAGAATTGTCTGGAAGTACGCTCAGTTAGCGGAAATATCTTGCTTCTAATGCTGAGACAAGATCCTGATTTGCTTATGAATTGAGTTGGCAACGGAATGCCTTTGTTATGCTTTATAAAATCATAGCTATATTATTCGTTCAATCAATTTGTTATACATATCGTTAACATGATAGGATCTACAAAATCGCAATTTTACAACACTTTTGTGCAAAGTTTATTTGTGTAGATATTTTCGAAGCTATTGACAAAATGTTTTTTTTTTCATGAGATGAAAAATAATATTTTAAATGATTAGCTGCTTCAGGCGTTACTTTGCGGAAATCCATATTAAATGAAATTGGTTAAAATTATTTTGCTTATAATTCCCGCTACAAATAATAAGTTGTAGCGGGAATTATAAGCAAAATAATTTTAACTAATTTCATTTAATATTTTAAATAGCTATTTCAGCAAAAAAAAAATAGTTCCAATTATTTTTATTTATTTATTACTTAAAAATACAGAGTAAGCGAGTAAGGAGTGAGGATGTTGGTGGAGGTTATTTCCCTTCGTCGACCTAATGTAGTGGTCATTATAAGCAAAATAATTTCCTTTAATATGGATTTACGCAAAGTAACGCCTGAAACAATTAATTATAAATCAATTGATACAATTAACATGACATAAGATTTTAATGTCTAAGAAGAGAAATTTCTAAGTATCTTTATTACATATACAAATTGAAGTGACTCCCCAAAGGTACGGAATAGTCTCCCCCAGCCCCAGGTTATATTCGTGGATGGCGAGCTGAAAGCAATTAGAGCCACTCATACGTGTAATAGCGCGCGAGCAGCCCAAAGCTATAGAGTGCGAATCTCTGACATGGTATAACTTTTATGAATAGAAAACAGGGTTAAATAGTTTGTGAGGAACTTTTGTTATCGTTTTATATGGATTTTAATTTTTGTTAAACGTTTTAACCCTTCGTCGGGCGCCCCTCAAAAACTCCTTAGATCGGACGCAGTGCTCTCATTGAGAAAATTGATGATTAAATTTTTTCTAATTAAATCTAAGATGAAAATCATAATCAATCTTTCTTATTGGAATATTTAGAAATAAATTTTATACGAAATTTTTTCCCCTTTAAATCAGACTAAAAACTAAAAGAGTTCATAGAACCTATAATTGCTGCGCCCGACGGAGGGTTAAGACTGGTTGTTTGATCGGCTTATTAATGTCTCACTTTCCATTTGTTGATCTTATATACTTCTGATGTATAAATTAATAAAGAGTGGTAGACACACTCATGATGTAACCCAGCCCAGTATGCCGTCCCAGGGTAGTGTGAAGTATGTTGCGGAAACTTTTTCAGACTTTTGTACATGGTAGTCTCCACTATAGTATATTAAGCTACTATAAAAAAAATACAAAAACATAACAATATTAAACGTCTCTTAATAAAATACATAATGTTTACAACAATAACAAGTTTCCAATGAATATAACCACGTTATATGAAGTCGGACGAGCGTTTATCTAACAAACAAAACTACACAACTGGTTATACAACTATAAAACCATTATTAACTTTATTTCTTCGCAATAAAGTCTAATTTGTTTATTGGAAAGTGTATGTGTGTTTGTATAACACATCGCTATCAACATCCTGTATAATATTGAAAATACTCGCAGGTACACACTCCATGTGATTATTATGCGAAAATGTATACAAAACCAATCTGTTCAAGGAAAATGATAAAATTGCGTATGATGTAAAAAGGAATAATAATATTTGGATTTTACGACAGATGCGTCTGATGAGAAGGGAAAATGTTACGACATTTATTACTGAAAATAAAACATATACAAATATTTTATTCGTCCATTATAAAAAAAAAGTGTTCCTAATTTAAAACTAGCAATACATTATTCATATATATTGTTTTATTGATTGTTTTTTATTCTAAAGTTCGTATATAAATATGACAATTATATACTTAACAAACTTTTGTAGTAAGGTTTGAGCAGTAGCAAGTATTTTTCGAAATTTTAGCGAAAAACCTCAATATTTTTGACTTGACTGAAACTCAACCTGACTGTATTGGCTCATCGCCATTTCTTTCCCCTTTACTAATAAAGTGAAACTACCTTCAGATCATAATTTAATATTGAATTTTTATAATTAAATATTTCCTCTCAATTTCCAGTTCCCTCACATCGGCCATTACATGTTTGAGTGCTTTTAATTGCTGTCTGCCACAGGCTGAGTTAAATCAATAAGCATCCAGTTATTCACGTACGCAAATGACGCGCTTATTGGTTAGCAATTAACGACCAATGTTCCAACCTATCCAGTTAACTTAGAGTACAATTTTAGTTGGTAAATAACAGTGTAGCTAGCAGTGTCGCTGAATATGGGAATTGTATATATATGAAATATGAAGAGGATAATGATATATGTTGAAATCTATAGTGGTCTACAATTTTGTACAGAACTTAACTTTATATAGGTATGTATTTTACATTGATATATTAACACTAGATTTACCAGACCAGTCAAATTGACTGGTCTTGGAAGATCAAATTAAAATTCCTACTGCGTGTAACATTTTCTTTAATTCTTCTAGTCTTCTTTAATTTATAACAGAAGAATTAGTTTTATGAATTTTGTATTATTTTATATATATTTGTAACAAATATATACTTTTTTGGTTTTGGTAGAAATAGGTATATTTAAGCTGGTAAATCTAGTGTTAATAAAAATACTTTGTATGTAGTAAATAAGATACTAGCTCATAAATTTGAGAGAGCATTGACTGCGAAAGTAGTTATTTTTCGAATCTACCTACAATTTGTGTTGTAGTTTTATTGACTTAGTAGGGAACTAGAATTATTTATATATCAAAAAAGATGTATTTACATATATATGCTAAGTTATTGTCATAAAGTCGCAAGGCTGACTCGGATTTTTGTGAGATATAAAGATGTATTTTTCTTAGTATATTAACAATATTATTAGGATCATATTATAGAATACTAGCTGTTACACGCGGCTTCGCTCGCATTTAAGTCATTAAATAAGTATCAGAGATCATTTCAATAGAAATGAATCAACATGATAACTATATTTTCTTGCTTGGCTGGGATTAAAATAATAAAGTGGCATCTAACCACAAAAAGGACACCTAACCTCAAAAATTCAAATGGTTTTATACTGCATATATAAAAATGACAGACGGTGATAAAAATAAATATAGAAAAATTCCAAACAGCTGAAACTATAGTCAATTGGAAACTATAGTAAAAAATAATTTATTTTTTTTAAATAAAAAGTATCCTATGTTACTTCTAGTACCTCTAAAAATATGTGTACAAAGTTTCATATTGATCGGTTAAGTAGTTGTTGCGTGAAAACGTAAGAAACAAACTCACATTCACATTTATAATATTAGTAGGAATATTAGACACTTATAGCTTCCAATAACTCCATCATCAAAGGTTATATAGGTACTACATGTTATACGTTAATATTACATAGTACAGTACAATTCTTGTAGTTGTACATCGTCAACCGCACTCGAATGTGTGGTCGTGAAAATTTAATACGGATGTTCTTGAATAATTGATAACAAATGACATGTGAATTTACTGAAAACCACCTGAGTTTGTGATGCTACGTTTTATTTGCACCGCCATGTTTGTTTTAAGACATTATGCAACGTGACTACTGTCTACAATTTGGGTAAGTAAATAGGCGAGAATGTGTTCACAACAGTAATGAAGGTAACATTGTGATGATTTACAGTCCTACTATATTAGTTTTACCGCGCCTTTTAAATTTAATGATTAATGTTCGTGTATAACCTAAGTTAGTACTTCTAAGTTTTGGAACTCAAAACCTCGACCTCACTGTTTCCTTTGTTTGACAGCTCGTTTTACCGCGTCACGCGTCACCACAAAGATATTTTACTCAACAATGTAATTGTTTATAGAAATTCGAATGTTCTTATCTACACGTGCTCTTTATTTTCTACCAAATATGTGTTTATTTATTGTAATCAAACTTGGCTTAACCCTATGCTGTAGGTATTACGAAAACAAAACAAAACACAACACTTACAAATGTTTGTTTCGGCAGAGAAATGAATTCAAGACATACAGAAAGTAATACTCAAAAACGCAATAACGAAATTATTTTAAAAATTCTACTCTATATTAAAGGAAAGAGCCCTCCAGATAGCATTTACAAAAGAGAAACATAAAATTTAACTCAGCGTGTTTGTAACACGTCCCGCTTTAAAGAAGTTTGTGGGGTAACATTGTCAGATGGGAGTTGGGGCCAACCGCTACACCCAAAAGAGCAATAACATCAAAGTCTTTGTGAACGTAATACGCTACACTTCATCATTGTTACCATTTTAATGTTTTGCCGGATGGCCCTTTCACTACTATTATATGTCATTTGTTTTTATAGTTGTCTAACACGAATATTATTTTCACATTATTGTGGGCTGATACCTGTGTGGTTGCACCGTGGATCTGATCTAATTTTAATTCTTGTGAATTATATATTATTATGAATTATGTAATTTTTTTTTGTTAATTGAGTTTCTTGTGGTCTTCATACGCCTTCAGTCATGCGCCTTTCCGAAGCCATCGTAGAGTCCGATCTATGCTAATAAACTATTTTCATTACATTTCATTTTATTCAATTAAAAGTAACGTACTATGGATATGTGGATAAGGAAATACCTAACCTGTCTCCTAAAATAATTACAATAATATTTCAATAAATATATTCTCTATATAAAAGACTGACGAACCAACTACTACTGAAGTTCCATTTACCTTTTGCTGCCAATACCGTATTAAGCAACAATGTGTGTTTTCATTATTAATGATATATCAGATGAATTTGATGTTTTAACGCAGAGTCGTCAAACTATTGTCTTCTCTATCATTTGAGTTCTAATTTGTATTATAGTATTGTCTCTTTCTCTCATTGTATTTTGTTTATGACTGTAATTGGACTAGGTTAAGTAAGAGCTCAGTCTATGTGTGGAAACAAATGATTCCATAATAAAACTTCTACATACAACTTTATTTATTTATAAAGCCTACCTACAAAATAACATTATGTCTATATATAATAAACAGGAGTACTATTATAGCGGTCGGTATTATAACCATAATATAACTTACAGATACGCATAGAAACAAATGAAACAAGTTTAAAAAACCTTTTCTGTTAGTGTCGTGGCGGTCGATTCTACAGGCCGAAAATATTTATTTAAGAAGATTCGAGGTTTTGACGTTTATTCTGTCAGTGTCATTTTTCTTGTTTATTTCTGTTCTTGACAATGCCACAATGCATTGTGATAATTATATTTTTAATAAATTTTAATCCGCAATATTATTTTACATAAGTTTCTCTAAAATGTATATACTGGTATATATTTCTTATACAACGAGCATGCATTCTACAGCTAATGCAGTTTATAGCAAGATCAAAGGAACGATTAGGGCGATTCTCCCTGAATAGCCATGTATGGAGAAGCCCGTTAATGGCCATTGAGCGAGCAAACGTTGAGAATTACCCGTGAGAACCATTCCGTGTTACGCTTTTATAACTTTTACAGCTTCTGCGTAATCGTCTGAAACAGGTTGTCCAAGGTTTTGTATATTGTACAGCTTAATTCTATACTTTTGTCAATTGTTTCATAGATGCAATATTTCATGGATCACAAATACCATATGATACGCGATAAAGATTTTGAATTTGAATTGTAAAATTGATTTTCTTTTGTTGGAAGGTTTCTTATCTACATATATGTATATTGCATGGCTAATTTCAATATGGCTAACATGGTAATTAATTATGTAAAAAATTGTATATATTTAAAAATAAATAACATAGTGTTTCTGTTATTATACGTGTTACTTCTAGTATCTCCAAAAATATGTATACAAAGTTTCATGATGATCGGTTAAGTAGTTGTTGCGTGAAAACGTAACAAACAAACTCACATTCACATTTATATAATAAGGAGGATTCGTAACAAAATCAATGAAAATAAAAATGTCTACAAGAAAAAAGGACTTATAATTTATTATTCGTTTAATTATTAACTCGATTAAGAAAGACATTATCGGCTCCATCATCTCAAAACGAGAAGGAAAAACTTTTTCATCAAAGTGACAATCAGCGTTAAAGCGACTAAACACTAAAACTCAATTTAAGTATAAAATCAAGATAAAGCGCTTCAAGCTCAACTAAAGTCATTTACATAAATAACGATCAGACCTTTACGAACTAATTAAAATTATAAACAGAATACTAAATCTTGTCTGTTTGAGATTTGATTATGGACGACACGAGTAAGCATTGATGGGGTGACAACACAACGTTGTTAAATATGGAACTATTAAAAATATTAATACAAAATAAATATTATAATTTCTTAGTTATTTAGCAATATTTCATGGCCACTGTTTTTTGGAATAGAAGTAACATATTAAAATAAATTTTAAACTCATTATAGAATGAAATGAAATGAAAATAGTTTTTTAGCATAGGCACTAAAGGCGTGCGCTTGCTCATCGTCAGACTTTACAATGGCTTCGGAAAGACGTATGACGAGAAGAAAACCACAAGAAAATCGTCAATCATAGCCTGTATTTTTTTTTTTCATTAAGAAAAAAAGTAAATAACAATTCATAAATTACATAATTCGCAATAATAATTTACAAGAATTAAAATTAGATCAGATCCACTATGCAACCACACAGGTATCAGCTCACAATAATATGAAAAAATGCCAATGGAGCTGTGGACTGTATTTTTTATAATGAAACTCTTTAAAACTGTATTTACACTATATTATCCCTTATAATCTGAGCACAAACATCCGTTCCCATTCGCAACCAACATCAAAATCCCCTTTCCCTCGTCTCTCACATTCATCCATTCTTTCATTTCAAATTTGACATGTTTACTTATAAAAATATATACATAATTTAGATTATTTAACCTCTTTTCTGTCGACGACACTAAGTATGCCTTTCTAAAATAATAATTATATTAAAAATATATTTCACTGTCAAGTTCCCATTCGAACATCACATAGAAATAATAAAAAGGAAACATCAAAATAATAATTTCCCGCGTAAAATGTACAGCAATGTCACCCCGATCTTTCAACAAACTTCACCAGACCATTGTCGGCGTTAATTCGATCTATTTAGATACAAACGGCATTACTCCACAAAATATATTACGAGAAATGAAGTTGTAGACAGTTTAAGTGTTCAAGTGTGTTGTTTTAATGAATTATTACTCATGATAAATACACAAATTAAGTAATGCATGTTTGGCCTTCTGCGAGAAAGTCAATAATATATTATAGAAAGTGAATTTTTTTTTTGAGACTATTTTTGTTTAGCTGTTGACATTGATATATTATTATTATTATTTTTATGCTATTTACACTTGACATTTTATTATTAATATTATTCTATTTTGTAATTTGACTCCTCCTTGCATGGTGTATTGGAATTAACTGTAAAACCATGCAAGTGACTGTACTTATATAAATAAATAAATAAAACAATCAAAACTATCTATAGAGATATTTATTTATTTATTGTCTTATTCCATTTTTTCTAAATTTAACTCACGATAAAATATGAAAACAAAAGCATTTAAAATCCAATAGAAAGCATTCCAGTTTAAAATAGCTCAACCAAGGAATGTTTCAAACAAACAATTTAAAAGTTAAACAGAGAAACGTCAAGTAATACGCGCATAACCGACCCGCTCGGACAGAATTCCGGCAGACAAGTGCTCGTATTTCAGAGAATGCACGTGTCCTGGCAATTTCACGGGTAAATCTACATGAACAATATGTACCTTTACGTTTTAGATGAGTTTTCAAAAACTATGAGCCAACTGCGTCCTTTCTATTATAGGTATAGTATATGACTATTCCACTTTTCTTTAGGAAAAATATGTTAAACTAGCTTTTACCCGCGGCTTCGCTCGCATTTAAGTCATTAAATAATAATAGAAATGAATCAATATGATTACAAACCATAGTCAGTTAGAAACTATATAGTAAAAAATAATTATTTTTTAATAAAAAGTATTCTACGTTACTTCTAGTACCTCCAAAAATATGTGTACAAAGTTTCATGATGATCGGTTAAGTAGTTGTTGCGTGAAAACGTAACAAACAAACAGCGTGTTGATGTAATATATCTAATACGAAACTAATTTGAAACCATTATAAAAGTTAGAAATTAAGCTATCGACAACACTCATTGAAACTTCAGGAACAAAGCGTATTTTTAATTTTATTTCACGTTACGTTATATCCAGTCTTAATTACTTACTGATTGTGTTAGCCACGACCACGATGACTGTAATGAATCGTTGGATTAAAATAATTTTTAAAAAGTGAAAATAAGCAGCAAAAGTCTTTTAAATATACTCTTTGAAGTATGTATATTATAAAATATTTATAATATTTCCGTCGTAAAACACCTTCTCTTAGAGCTAACGAAGCCATACGAATCTTTAATTAGTCACTCGAGAGAAAATGATGTAACAAATTAAGCACTCTTCTTAAATCTATGTTCACATGTAGAGATTAGATAGAGTTCTCTAATCTCAAGAACTACCGAGCCTATTTGAAGAAAAATTTATGCTTCATATAGACCGTTAATTGTTGAAGATATAATATATAATAAGTTTTTTCTAATAAGAAAATCAAGATTCTTGTTAAGTCCTTTTTCTGAGCACCAATTAGAAAAGACATCCATATGTTTGAGATGATAATTATTAAAAAAAAATCTTATAAAAAGTATTATAAATTGTACGTATTTGATTAAAGAGACGCACATGTACTCATCTCTTGAAACAGTTGGTATGTAAATATATAATTGTAAATAATTCTTCAAATATTATTATAATATAAATTCTCATATAAGTCTTTCAAATTGAGCTTGTATGTATTTAATATTATGCCGACTAATGCTCATAATTAAGCTGAGTATTGATAATCAATGGTATCATTTCCCGGATCGCATTAAATACATTCGTATAATCAATTTGTAAATATTTTTTATATATAGGTACCTATAGTACAATATATTTTATTACATAAAGTAAAATACGGAGGTAAAATAGTAATAAAAAAAAAATCTACCTAAAATTAAAATAAACATTCCGAGCAATATCCTTCATCGATCTTATAAATTTATTAAAAGACAGAACCCATCTTGAAAACTCATTACCGGGGAAATGGCTTCTTGTTTTAAGCCGCTTAACGTCAATTCTCACATTTCTGAAGGAAGTTAATTTCCAATTTTTTTGTCTTGTGATTTTTATCAAATATTTAATATATAGATTACTTTTATTGTATTTTTTAGATCAATAAATATATACCTACTAGCTTTTAGCGGGGGCTTCGCTTGCATTTAAGTCATTAAATAAGTATCAGAGATCCATACTAACTATAGTCAATTGGAAACTATATATTTTAATAAAAAGTATTCTATGTTACTTCTAGTACCTCCAAAAATAATTGTACAAAGTTTCATGATGATCGGTTAAGTAGTTGTTTTTTTCACATTTATAATATTAGTAGGGATATCAACATTTTAATGAGATATTTATTATTGACAGTTCATTGCAGAAAAGTAAACTGGTTATTTAGTTTAGTCAGTATGTCTACACTCTGAAGATAGGCAGACTACTTATAATTGGTTATTCGCCCTAGTGTTTCTCGGGTTAGTACTTACTTTCAAGAAACACCTATTCATTGAACTACTAAATCCGTTCCTTTGTGGTATTTGCTTACACTTATGAATTATACTCTAGCTTAACTAACAATTATTTGTGTTTCTTACATCAAAGCGTACAAAATGATGACTTCGTAAGAGTGTAATTATCTCGCAAAGTATATGCTAATTTTAGTTAGCGTTGAAGTTATATTATTTAGCTAGTACTTTACTGCAGTATCTTTGCAAGTAAGCGGCATTTCATTATTCAATTTCAGAAATTTGTTCAAGAACCGAAAATTTTGGTGGTTGTTTCGCTACTCGTTTTACATTAGTACAATGTACAACTCGCTATTTTAACAACATACAATAATATTCTTCTATTTTTTATTTTTACTTCATTCAAAAACTTAATATACATGATCTTAATGTCCTTTTAGCATTTTCTACCAGTTAACCTTTAGGAGTAACAAAGAGGTTCCTTTAGAGAAGAAAAGAAAAAAATAAAAGAAAATCACGTATTTGACAAATATACTAAAGGGATTAAGTTCGCATTTTGTTATGCAATAAAGAATTTATATTATTATTATTGTTATGTTAATTTGATAAACCAATTGATGTTAAACCAGAACAAGGTCCAAGCTTGAGAGTAGACAAATATTACTATAAAAATATCCACAGAAAACTCTGTTATAGCAACATCTTCCGGGATTACTCTAAATTTGTTAATCATATCGGAATGCCTTCTCATTAGAGTTGATATCACTAAAATAGATTAATATTCAATTAAGGCCAGTAGTATTGGAGTGGAATTAATTATATAATCATTACGCATTTGGAGTTCGGAGTGTGATTGACGCAAATGTCATATGTATACGTACATATTTATTGTTATTATACAATTTTAATATTACACTAAAATCTCTTTGCAACAATCGTGGGATTAAAACAAAAAACAAATGATATGCGCAAACAAATGAATTTGAAAAAAAAAGAATTTTATGTCATTTTATATTTCGAATCATATCAAATTGTTGTAAATTGAAAAATAAATATGTAAGTAATAAAATATTTCATATGTACCTATTTCGTTGCGATAAAAGTCACCCGATATTACAGGAACATTTTCTAATAAAATCTCCAAACAAAGGTGAACAACCGATATATTTCTTTATTATTAATATAATAATAGAAATTCTTATTGTTTTTGTTTGTCGAACAAAAACAAATAGTTCGTCTCCATTCCAATAATAACTCGAAGAGCGAATTATTCCGAATTTATTTATACAGCAATAATATTCAATAAATTATATCAAAAATATTTTTTTCACTTTTATTCTATAATTTCATACGTACTATGAAAGTGAGTGGCTACCTCCACTGCCGGACGTAGCCACTACAAGGCTTGAACCACGTGGTCGCAACCCGCAATCCTAGACCAATGAGCATAAGCTGCTAATATAACGTCATAGAAAGAAACCAATAACGATAGCAATATGATTTAATTATTTTAAAAAACTTTATACAGTTTCCTGAGATGGAGACCAAAATAAACAGAATTAAAAGGCACATAAAATCTTTAAAACTACCGTCTATGTAAGATGCAGTAAGTCCAATAGGAATGGCTCCGTTTCGTATAGGAACAGAGCGCGATAATTATTGCAACTAAAAATATTATACCGGAGTTAACCTAACATTGTTAATGATATCGAGTGATCACTGTACCCCGCTCTTTATATCGAATTGTACACTAAATACATTGTAGATAAATATATTCCATATAAAATAACTTAATTCCGAATTTATACCAAATATAGTAAAAATTTGTGTAGCCGCGAATTTCTTTCACAATGACTGCCTGATCCCACTTTATTACTTGCCGATATCTCGGATAGGGCTTCATTAATATCGTCGACCGACGCCTTTGCCAAGGAAAGGATTCAAAATGAATAATAGAGGTCCAATGTGGCGGAAATAGGTTTTCTAACGTCAGGCGTCTTTCGTGAAAAATTGTAAGGTGGGAAATGTCTGAGCATGGTGAGTCAGTACTTTTTAGGGATTTCATCTGGCTTTGCGAATGAAGTTTTATCGTATTACGTTTATTGTTTAACATGGCTAACATTTTGTTTCTACTTTTTATATATTTAATAATATGTGCAAGACAAAAATGTAACATATCGCGCTATCGAGAAAATGGAGATTATCTTAAAGCAAAATATCTCTTAATTCTACTATTTATTTAATTCACTTATAACTTTTCTTCATAAATATGTAGGTATGTATTTAACTATATATTGTTATTTATTATTTTATGTAAAGAATTGTGTACACTTAGTTATTATTTTCTTCTCATTGCACCAAATATCACCGCTCACGTGAAAAAAAAATATTTTTTTGCAATGAAGAATTTATTATTATTATTATTATTATGGACACGGTCACGTAGCATATCTACTTCTAAATATTGTTATCTATTAAATCATAACTATATCTTATTATTAAAATGCTTATAATGTAGTGTAGGTACTATATGTTTACGTTTTATATCTATATGCTTACTACAAAATTATTGATTACATGACCGATGGAAATGTGTGGTTAAACTAGTGTTTGAGCTTGGCTTACTAGAAGGATTTTTTTGACTGAATTTAATGTTGTATAGGTAGCTATATATTTTATATACATATATATTATTAATATAACATTTATTATTGTAACCACTATGCAATCTGATTTATGAATTGTTATTTACTTTTTTTCTGAATTAAGATTTATGTACATGTCATACGCCATTCCGAAGTCACGGTAGAGTCTAACGATGAGCCAGTGCACGCCTTTAGTGCCTATGCTAATAAACGACTTTCATTTCATTTCATATATACTAACCACTTTCTGTCAAAATGTTTTAGCATAACAAACGTCTTCAAATAAAAAAGTGTCTATTAAAACAAAATCAGCTATAGACAATGAACTCAATTCTAAATAACAAGAAAGTTATATAATACAACAATTAGTCGAAATATGATGCTTTTCAGCGCTGAAAAGAGAAGCTTAACGCGCTACGACGTTGATATATGAAAACCATGATTCAACCGGACGTTGTCTTTCATAAGAAATCTTCACAAATTATATTCTTGTATCAAATCAAAATAGATACATCTACGAGTTTTAAAGGAGGTTACAAGACTATTTAGGAAAATTGTAGAATGTAGCCGATGTAGTCACATATCGCACTTACCTCAGCGATTATTGTAACTAGTTATATCAGCTTAACTATATTGTATGGAAAGAATACAATTATATAATAAATATTGAAGATGTTCCGACTAGTCGGCCACTAGTCGGTAAAGCCGACTATCCGGCCACTATCGTAGTCGGCGACTAGTCGGCGACTAATCGGCAAAAAGCGCCGACTATCCGGCTTCTTACTTTGTGTCTATTTCTCAATAAAATGTATGTGTTACTTCCTTGTAAAGAAAATATATTGATGACATTTATCAAACAAAATTAGTATCTTAATTAAAAAACAAATCAACATAATATTTAATGACATATATTGCAATTCTGCGTGATGATATTTGAAACTATCGTCAAACTAGTGAGTCAAAAAACTTTTTTTGTTATTTATATTTGTCCACATGTCAGTAGTGACTGAAATTGCAGCGAATCAGCTGTAAACGAAGCGTCACGGGAATCCCCTAAACCGTAGTCGGCTTGGCCGATTAGTCGGCCGACTAGTCGGCTTATTTACAACCGACTAATCGGCTAGTCGGCTAGTCGGCCAAAGTCATAATCGGCACATCTCTAATAAATATGAATGCATACAATGGCCCTGACAAACTAGGAGTATCATGTAATATTTATAGCATGTTAATAAATATAATATGTTTGTTTTAATTGCGAATCGAACACGGGACAGACGCGTTTACTACTGCCGCTGAACACAGGAATATTAAATTAAATTATCAATAGAAAGCAACCAAAAGTGTGTACAAAATGAGTATTTATTAAAGCACGAGATGACGTCATAATGCTTTATCTCACTCTAACACGTTGGCACGTTTCCAACATGTCAAATACCCCGCATCTGGCATTTACGTACGTGAGGCGGTTATCGCTAATTGCTGTTGAAGCTTTTAAACATTTAAAAATTTTAAATAATAAATTTTTACAGTTGAGAAATATTTTACAAATTATTATAAAATTTATTTATTTAAAAGTGTAGTAGGCATATTGGATAACCCCTGGGTAATACCAGAGACCAATACATTCTGGATAATCCTAGTGGCCGAAATATGAAAAAGAGACCGGTCTTCGTCTAGCCAACATAGCGGGAGCTACTACTATTCACGTTTATCTGCATTAGTACAGTAAAACAAAATGACAATAACATCTTGTCCCTTCACAATTTCTTTGAAATTTTATCCATTCTTTAAATTGCGAGAAAAAAAGCATCAAGTTATCGAAATGTCATAAAAAATTGTATTGTAACTAAATACTTTTAGCTTGAGGCAAAAACGTCTCCGGTGTCTAATTATAATTGAGTTTCTCCAATATTAGAGATGACGTTAAAAATAGTATTATACTTGTATAATACTATTATACAAAATAAAATAATAAAATTCTTCTTCATAAATATACATTTAAAAATATTTTAGTAGAGTCTATTACGCGGAGGTCTCGAGGTCGATTTTTCAGATGCATAGAGCATTCCAAATTTGAAATTTAGCTATTATACAAGTAAGAATCTAACTAAATCTATATCGTTGTACACTTGAACTAAAACTTAACCTCCACATTCTTTGTGGCGTTGAAGATAAAACAGTGTAATCGTGGCGACAACCATTATCGCTAGTTATCCCACATGCAAACAAAAGAAGTAACACCCGAACTAGAGGGGACGTAACAAAGTAATTGTTCGAGCAGTACTAACGCGATAACGACAGCCTTTATAGCCAGGCTTACCATACGTTAGGTTTTAGTGGAGGACTATCTTGAAACGTTCTAGTTTCAGTGCTCCACTGGATTAGGGAGTGCATTTTTGAAACTATTACTTTTAGAATTCTTCGTGTTCTAATTTTAAATTGTTTTAACGTTTACTACGATTTTATAATTAGCTTTTAAACTATAGATATTATAACCATTCAGGACTCCTTAAAAATAAGAATTATAATATTTTTAATATCCAAATTTCAGTGTTTTTAAAATAAATATTGCTGACCTTAACATATAATTAAAGCAAGAATAACTCAAACTTCCAAAAACAATAGAGACCCAAAATTAATTTAAAATAAAAATACTGCAATATTTCATTAAGGTTTATTTATTTTATACTAGCTTTTACCCCCCGGCTTCGCTCGCATTTAAGTCATTAAATAAGTATCAGAGATCATACTAACTATAGTCAATTGGAAACTATTATTGCTGCTATTTCGCAATATATTATATATTTGAGTCCGTGCAAAAGAAAAATCCACTTTTTGCTTTTCAGTTTTTATTAAGACTGCTTGACATTGACAGTCGTATTTTTTATAAAACTTAATATAATTTATAAAAATCAAAAGGAGGTTGCGATCGCCAACAACTATAGTAAAAAATAATTTATTTTAAATAAAAAGTATCCTATGTTACTTCTAGAATCTCCAAAAATATGTGTAAAAGTTTCATGATGATCGGTTAAGTAGTTGTTGCGTGAAAACGTAACAAAAAAACTCACATTCACATTTATATTAGTAAGGGATTTACATATATAGTAACACTTATTGAAACAATTTTTGCACATTATACCTTCTCTAAAATTTGACAAAATAGCGGTCCAAATGCATGGTGCTTCTACTGTATACAGTACATCGGACATGTAAGCCCACGGGCAATTCCCAAATCCCTTTGATGCCGCTCTCTCTGCCATTCCGGTTTACGATTGCCATCCTGCTGCCAACTAGTGGCCGTTGAGATGGATGCTTGCAAATGTATTCGACAATTGTGCTATACGTGTGTGAATGTAATTGTTTTAGGGCACCTTCATTTTTGTTCTTGTTGCTGAATCTTTGAAGTAATATTTAGAGTTTTTTGAAAGAAACTATAAACTATAGTAGATTTTTTTCTTGAGGTATAGCATTAGTAATGTTTTGTAATTTGAATACTAATAATATACTTGTGGTATTGTTTAAATATATGTATGTAACATATATATGTACAATTTAATCGTCACATAGTTTAAACTATATACCACATTTTATTTATGGCATATGAACACATTCCGTCTGATGTTAGTGTAATACTTCTAAATCTCATACCTAGAAAAGATATAACGTACTGCTACAAGGAAATAATAGATTTTAATTAGATATCTTGATATAATTAGTGAAAATAGTTAATTTATATCAATCCGTAACTTGCAGTACTTAGGCTTTTCTGTCCTAATATTTTTACATTAAATTTCGTAGTGAATGCATATTATTGTATTTGGCAGTATTTTTTGAAATCAATTCTCCAAAAAAAATTGTTCTAGCGTAGTTTAAGCGAAATAAATAACTTAAAAAGGATCACGAAATGATCAACATAATTTTATCTACCAGAATGAGGATTGAAAAGTTGCTGATCCGAGACGTAGAATATTAATGAAGGCCGATAAAGCTTAGGGGACGATAGGTAGTGGTAATAAACCAGGATTAGTAAGTGCGACCGTGAGGCTTTTATAAATGACCTACTATAAAAACATTTTTCACTTTTTCAATGAATACACGTTCTCCCGACTCTATATTCCATTTTTAAAGAATCCATATTCATTTGTTTCTTTAGTGTTTTATTAGTTAGATTGAGCTAGATGTTCCTTTCAAATGTTAGGTTATATTCAAATAGAGAAAGAACAAGCTAATAATTGTCGGATAAAATCTGCGAACTGTGTCTGCGAAGTTTTTATACGGCATTCCAGATTTGAATTGAACGTGCATCGATCTCTCAAACAAAAGTTCCTGCATAAAGGCTCAAGCGATTATATTGCCGTTGAAAACTCCCCCGTGATAGAGAAAAGTTGCTGATCCGACATAGCGGAATATTAATGAGGGATTAGTAGGCGATCCACTGCCAATAGAACTGGCTGCGAACAATCTCACAGAACCAATATGTGATATAAGTGCTGATGTTGCGTACGTACATATTATTATGGATATATAAAAATATTCATATAAGATATATTATATGGAAGAGGTGAACATTCAGTCGTAATTATACTTGAAGAATCCCGATTTTTATTTGAATGTAGTTAATGTGAAAATTGTTCTGCAATTTATAAGAACAAGTTATCGTATGCAAGGATATAGTTTCATTTACACTATTGTACTAGAAAATGTGTGTAAATATGATAATAATAAACAAATGAATAACCGAATACAAAAATTAATCTGCTTAATATAAATAAATTACTCTAAATATACGAAGGTAATATAAAATGAAATACACGAACCGCTTCAAGATGCTTAAGTTAATTATAATCCAAAACTATTTTCATCTATTCCCATGCGTTCTGATATAAAGTTCCTATCAAACTTGTCGAAGTGAGCCTCGCTATCAGCAAGTCAAATATTACTGAGAGGTCCTGAGGGAGGCATCTTTGTTACTGCCAGAATAATGTTCATTGTAAAATTGGTATCTCAACATCTGAACAATAGGAAAGTACTCAATTTTGATGGTAGAATTACGCACCTATACAGCTTTATTAGTATTAAATACTAATATTAAAAACTACTGTTTGCATACCTATACAAGATCTCATGATATTCCTGACATCACACTTATATCGTATGTATGACTTTGTATGTCTGTTTATGTATATATATATATATATATTAATGTATCCCTTCACATTTTTTCTTAAACCCCAACCTTTAAATATTTATTTAAAGGTTGGCTGGTAGAAAATGCTACCTAGCATTAAGCCCGCCTTGTACAGATGTACTAAGTTTTTAAATAAATAAATAAAGCCATTTGTCTAATGTCCACTGCCTTCAGAGAATTTTTTCAGTCACTTTCAATACGCGGAGTTTATGAAACAAATATGCTTCATCCAGGTTGACAGGATAGATACCTAACTATTTCCAACGTAATTCCGAAACATAATTAGATCACTTCTCAGGTGTTACATTGCAATGTTTCAGGACTATAAACCTAGCTAATAACTATATGAAATCTTTTTAAATACTTCATAATATTGAAATATTGTTAAAAGTCTAACTTAATTATTTTATGGATAAATTTTAAAAAAGTTTTGTAAATAAAATCGGTTTCAATAAAAAATCTATAAAAGGCAACAAATACTGGCAACTAAAACTTTTGAAACCAATATTTTATGATCGTTATAACATTGTATCGAGGCAGTTTAATATTTTTATTTTAAAAATGGAACACATGAATATTTTTCAAAATTTACACGATTTATGCGTGCACCTCACTATATTTAAGTAGATCTGCACAAATACATGCATATTTTTAAAGACATACGTAAGAGTAAACAAAAATGTAATAACAGGAATTAATAATAATAATAAAATTATTTATTTGTAAAAGTCACAAATCGGCGAACTTAATGCCTAAATGCATTTTCCACCAGCTAACCATTCACCAGCTAATAATTCAGGAGGTGCATAGAGGAAGTTACAGATGGTGTATGAATACTAATGCTATCCATAGATACAGAATATTATTAATAAATACTTTGTGTATATAAATTATAGATATTTTGTAATAAATAAATAGTGTGTCATATATATAACCCACAAATGATTTAGCTATCTTTAAAACTTCAAGATCTACTCTCCCCATAAATATATTTTACTTCGACTACCAAACAAACCATCAAACGATAAATTCAGTAGCTCACGATTAAGTCAAATATAAATTTATGATAAATACAAAAAGCCATATTGATACGGTTTACGTGATGCCAACAACAATTTTAGGCTAAAGAACCTATTTATACAAGTTATAGCCGATAAATGTGTTGTTTCATTTTGTTTTAATAGTAATTTATTTATACGTCTATATACAAAATTTACATTTTTTATACGTACCTATACATGTAAGTTTTTCTAAACTAGTTGGCCTTTTTTGCGTAGTAAAGAAATATTAGTTCGTAATATTAATAAGTAATTAAATGATTTTGTTAATTTAACACTAGAACTACTAGCCGGTCAATATGACCTATTTTTACCAACCGGTCTAAATGACCGGATGATTTGTGCTTGCAAAGTATTAAATATAATTCAATTAATTTATTGTAGAATTGTAAAATATATAATCGTTTACAAAACATAACGAGGAAGATTTTACAAAAAAGGCCTATGAAGAATTTTTGAAACCGGTCATATTGACCGGTTGGTAGTTCTAGTGTTAAATGTGGATATTTGTTTCAGATCCGGGTGATATACATTTGTGTTGTTCGTGCTCTGATTTCCATAGTAGGTACTACAGGGTTTCCTAGTTTAGAATCAAGACATTGTATTTAAAAAATAACATATACCTAATTATAATTTATACATACATACGTTATTATTTAATGGTTTCAAGAACCCTCGGCGTGTTATAGGGCTAATTTTAGTACAATTTTATATTTATAAAAAATAAATTTGTTAATCTGAAGAGGTCTTAGTAAATTTATTCGTAAACTGGTTCAATCCAATCTCCAAGAATCGTAATTTATAATTTTGTGTAGAAGTGGCGAGCTCAAAGAGCGGTTTATCTTGATATTAATTTATTAAGAACTTCCCCAACCTCCAGAGTTTGTTGGTTAATCTTTTCTTTGCAATTAATTCGCTTTAATTCTTAATAGACGTCTTTCTGCTGAAGGGGTGTAGGGACACTCCCTGTGTGTCACAAAGGCACATTCCAACAACTGTTTCAAAAGATTAGGCAGCAGAGCTTTTGGAGGATTTGCCGTTCCTCCCAAATTGTTAAAGTCTGTAAATAGACATCGCGTTATTATCAGTCAGATGGGAACAGGATTTATTTAATTAGATTTTAATTTATAATGCCCGAAAAACATTAAGCTTTCTAATAAATTCGTTTTTAAGATATTAATATTTAATTTTATATTTGCGTTTGTCTAAGTTTAATGAATGGTTAGGATTGGATAGGATGCTCCCTTGGTGAGTAGCTCGGTCTGCTGACGTGAGTAGTGTGCACTGTCAACCAGGATGCTGCACACATAAAAACCTACTATTACTATTTTACTGAAAATCTACGTATTATTTCACGAAATTTCAGTAGAAATGTGATCAAATGCTGAATTGCTATAAAACATCTTTATTAGCTATCGTAACGTATTTTGATCAATTCATTTTTTTTTTATTGACAGCCCAGCATATGACCACACTCCGCCTGATGTTAAGCTAGAGGGCGGTCCATGAGCATAGACAACTGTTACCACAGACAGATGTCCGCGCGCAACAGTCGACTCCACTATGCCGGCTTAAGGAGACGAATGTGCTCCTCATACCAAATCCTTATTTTTTTTCCTCCATTACTTTATATTCGTTATTAATATTCCCAGTTCCCTCGCTCATCAATATATAGCTTGTTCATTATTTAACAGAAGCATAAACCAACTAACTATATAAATCAACTGACCGTACCTCAAATCCCTGGAGATGCGCGCCTCCTGCATTTGCCATCGTAATAGCTTTTGTTCGGACAGCCACGTCAGAGAGAATTGGGAATGGACCGGATTTTCAAATGAAATATGACCTGTCGATTTGGAATTTACGTCCATTTTCAGTTATTAAATAATCTGCATTTCGGTTTTGGAACGTGAAGAGGAAATGTCAGAGCTAATGACTACAACAACAAAGCAAATTAATGAACGATATCTACCCCTAAAGCAAGAATGCCTTTCATTCTTGCTTTACTATTTTCATCACAAAATCAAGGTATAATATAAAATAAATTTTATATGAAAATGATATTTAATAATAATAAAATAAATAAAACGGGTATTTTTAAATAAATTATTACAATATGTTGCCTTGGCGCCAAAAACCAGCTCTGCACATTCGTCTTACATTCTAAATATAACTTAAATTATTATAAAAATATGTTACTATATACAACAAAATAATATAAAACATAAGATTGGTGTACATAATCAAATATGTAAAAAAAAACAAGTTGCATTACTTTTTTCAATAAAAAAGAACACGTTAATAAAAACGCAATCAAAGGAACTTTTTAATCTCGACTAGTTAGTAAAAGAACTGCAATTCTATTTATTTATGTCAATTTCAAACGATACAATTTGCAACAAACAAGAACTGCAAGCAATAGGAATTTGGTTAAATGGTTTCTGTGATTTATCGCGAGTCTAGTCAGCGTTGGATTGTGTTGGTTTGGACGCGAAGCACGCTTTTATATTAAAAAAACGCTTAAAAATATTGATTAATCTCAATGCCATTTGTATTGGATATAGCTCCAGTTATTCTAGACCTGTAAAATATGTCTCATTTAGACATATAATAGATTCCTATATAAAATTCCCAAATGACCCATGGAGTGATGCAATACTGTTTCGATGCATCGTCAATTGTATGCATATAGTCTTAGCAAACCAGTGTACTGACCATGGACATTTCCATGTGGTACCTATCACATATAAAACGGAGAGCAGTCACGTACCGGCCTGCTAAAACAAAATGAATTAACATTTAGATTCTAATTCTGCTAATTAAAAACAAATTTCCAGTAATTTAAAATTAGAACCCATTTTTGTAACTAAATAAATTAATATTAACGATAGCTTTTTAAAGAGAAAATTTAATTTGAAAATCTCGTTTATTTTAATTAAAACTCACTCTTTCGAAAGATAATTTTGTAGGTAAAGTTTTCCAAATACATTTATGGTAACGCCGCAGTACACAGATGAAAACGCATCCCATTTCACTGCACTCGCGACGGATGATGCGCGTAATTAAAAAGTGGGGCAATGTTACATAACAGCTCCCTCTACTGGATATGGGGGAAGGCGTATTTTGGCTTGATTATTGTGATATATCTTATAATGTTTGGATTTTTTTTAAATTCCAGTTTCAAACTTTACATTATAAGCAGACAATGCCCCTATACAGCAGCTACTCTTCTACATCATAGTAGATTTGTTATATATTATTATGACATTAGTATGTAAGTGGACAATGCCAATCGGGCGTTTTGGGCAATTTACACACGCGCGTTTTTTAAACACGCGTTTGAAATTCATATTATTGTTATTGTGAATAAAAACTAGCACATTAATTTTAAATTAAGAACATTTATTTCTTTTTCTTATTCCTGCATTCAATTGTTATTTGTATTAGGAATTTTATACGTTTCGATTCTGACGAGAATACCGCCCTAAAGGGGATCGGTTCCGTTCATATGAAACCACTGGATTTTCATATCATCGTACGGATAATGTAGGCCATATGGCACACATATTTTGTGGTCTGTTTTTTATCCTATATCTACTTAATATTGTTTATGCTTTCAACATACTTCCATCATATTTTCTTTTACTGTTATTAATATACTGGAATTATTACAAAACCTATGTACCTATGTGTTCCTTGTCTTTATACTTGATTAAAATTTGGGTACATTGTAGATAACGATGGTGAAGTATGAATATTGTCCCTCTGCCTATCCCTTCCATTACAGACGCTCCATAGCATCCATTTACATATACCTACATATATATGCATATAGTCAACTATGTTATTTGTCGAGAACAAATACCCATCTCGGATAATGATTAATTAGTCATTCAAACAGCGTGCATTGGCATTCCCTAAGTGCACCATTTAATGTATGACGTCATCAATCATATTATATACTTTGTTAATTTCATTGTTTCAGTTAAATATAACGAATGATCGTACCACCACTTTCAATGTTATTGTTCATTTGCCGACTGCTTTTGTTTTGAGATTAACTTGAAGATAGCACCAATATAAATATAAAAGTACTAATATAAACAAAAGAAGTCTAATGTGTCAACCCGGATTAATGAGTGTGCATGTCGCATCAAACCGACCCATTGGATACGATCGTGTCAAGCCGAAATCTCTAATTTATTATCTTGTGTAATCTATATTTTACGCGGCAAATACATATTATATATTTGCAGGAACAAATATCACGTAGTTAAAAACGAATTCAATATTTCGACAATCGAATTAAATCAACTGTTAATAATTGAAATGAACGCTTTGTTAACTGAACTGTTCAAAATTGTTGGTTAAATAATTTAATCTTTATACAAATTAACCATTAATTAAATCTGAAGAGCGACCATGTACTAAATGCTTATGGAACGTTCACTAGCTTAGTGCGGTCATATAACGCGCTACAACTAATTTTAAAAAACAATTGAATTGAATTACGCATGGTAACACAAACAATCGTAATGAAATGGCATTTGAAAATATTGAGGTTAACTCAAAATCTAGTCTATGTAACATATAATATACCTTAATATTATTATTTTTTCATAGTATCTACCTAACACTAAAAGCCGCGATGTTTTTGCTAATTTCAACACGGTCTTATTGTTTTTATAGAGTTAGATATCAACTTACCTATTGCCTCTTTATATAGGAATTATATCTTTAATTACTAATAATTATTTTAGTTATAATATAATAGTATCTTTTATGTTCCGTAAATAAAGTAATAATATATATATTATAAGGAAATAAATCTATATTTTGGTTGTGTAAGCACAACGAAAATATTATACCTCTGTAGCTGACCTGCCGTGACCGTTAGCCCAGAGATAAATCATTTCTTAGCAATTTGCGCGGCAAATGTCATGCGCTGATGATACATGATAATAAAATACCCACCAGGGCTCTGTACATACCATATAACTCACATTTTGTTAATAAAAATATCTATTACAACGTCATACTTGGAAAGGTCATTGAACTTGCGAGAGAGGTTACAAAAATCTTTCAATTAAATTGAATTTAATATTTACCTAAACATTTGTCGAGCCTGCGCTAGAAAAAATTATTTATTACCACGAAGACATATTTTGCAAAAGCTGAACTCATAATTATAATATACCTACACGTCTACAAAAATTTTAATTCTCCTACAATTATAATAAAATCAATTTAATTGAATTTAAAAAATTATGTTAATTGAATTACGAATTGCGAATAATTGCGAAATATTCATTAGCGGTAATGGCGTTTTAATTTTACAAGAGCATCACGTATATTCGCCCTCCTGATTTATAGGTTGATCGGCTCGGTCACGTCCTCTCGTAGTTTGGATAAATACGAATTGTTTGACCAGGACACAAAAGAAATACCGACAGAATCGTAATGATTGTTATTAATATTTTTAAAATAAGAAAAGTACATTTCAAGTTTGTAGTTGAAATTTTTTATTGAAATCCAAATACCTACACTATATTTTATTATACTCTTTAAGACTCATTACTTAAAAGAGATCGACACTGTAGCACCTTTTTTGGATATACTATAACAATGAGTTGACGATTATCATACAAATTCATAAGTATCATAAATTTTATGTCACAGCTCTGACTATACTGGGATAGACAGACAGAGATTAACTCTTAGTTTCACAAAACCCAATGATATATATAAATAGTATATAGCTTGTACTAAGAGCACATAAGGTCGTACAAGTGGGTAATGAAAGCCAGAGCACATACTTGTAGTTCACCGCTTGAACAGTCCCCCTACTAAGAATCCCCTTGCAAGTTTCCTTCACACTCCATTTTGTAATTAGGTACTCCAATCAGACCGACTACTTGACAAGCAGTTAATGAGCGCAGTGAATTTTGTATAAAATGTGCTATACTAAGTTTGTTTTAAGAAAAAATACAGATATATGACTTTTAAATGACATTGTTGCGACGACAAAAGACAAACGATTAGTTTCATAAATATAAAAAGATAACACAAATGTATCATTTCTTTAAAAAAAAAATTAAAAATATAAATAATATTTCTCACATATTCCACGACATAGAAAAGCTAACAAAAGAGAATCTGCAAACAGTACCCATTAATATCTTCATGCTTACCGGTGAATGCGGCGAACAGGAAGACGTAGAGACTTCCGGAGCAACGAGCCTGACGCGCCATGGCCGCTCTTCCGGAGGTCGCTGCGAACAAACAAACGCAGCCAATAAGTTTCTGTGCTACTCGGAAAAAATGGCCATTGTACGAAGTGTTTTTAAGATTTTAATGGCAGCGAGAAACGTTTTTGGATCAATATTTGGTGTTGGATACAGTTTGTTTATTTATTAAAGTGAAAAAGTTACTCTTGGAAATCGAAAAATAAATATCGAATATCGAATTTAGAAATAATAAATGCTATTCTAACATCTATTGTTTTTTTTAAATATAATTCTAAAACAAAAGAAGTTTAAATTAACGTTCACATAACCGAATATCATAAATAATAATACACCAAAAATTGACTATCAAGTAGAAATGACAGACTTGACTCGATTCGTTCACTCTTGTCTCGCTGCAACATTAACATGATATCAATCAGCGAACATGCACGACAGGAAAACTGCATGGAATTTATAAAGGCTCGTTTGTTACACTATTTTACAGTTCTTTGCATCTAGTATGGGAAATGGGTATCATTGAACTGTGGGCTTATCACGAATTTTAGTCTGGCTTTCGAACCGAGTTCGCTTCAAGCGATTTGTATGGAAATTTGAGCAGCGCCACCGCGTGCGGATTTGGAACTACAATATTTTAGATACTTTTTGTTAATTTTCGAACGTCTCGATCTTTCGTTCATTTGATAGATTGCTGGTGCTCGTTAGTCGTTAGTAAAAATTCATGATCCCGATTGCTAACGGATCCGTTTTACTTGTGACAGCTCGATTCGAAAGCCAGACTAAATTCGTGATAAGCCCACTGATCTTAATATGATATATATAATAGTTTCACACAAATCTTGTCTTTAATATATTTATTTATTAATGTGAGTGAACCTACTATTGTATTTTTATTTATTCATTTATTTATTATTCAGAAATATTACAAATATGGTTTTCGATGGTCCCCACTAGGCAATGCCTGTCACGTGTCAGTTGTCGCAGTTCATGGCCTACATTTTCTACTATTATCCACTTAATAACGTTTATTATTAGTTTATTATTATTACAACAATTACAAAGTAATTTCGTAACTACAGTAAAGATAAAATATATAGAAAAACTTTTGATACTACTGTTCATTATAACAGCATTCATCTTCATGCAAATGTATGATAATTAACTCGGAGCAGACTTATCAAAGAGTCTTGTGTTTGCTCAGTGGATGCAGTCGACCGCGCGAGTTACTCTTGTGATGCTGTGTAATTTTTCCCTCATGTGAAAGCACGCTCTTAGACAACACTCGAGTATGTCATTAGTTACTAAAAAAAACTAGATGTAATTAAAATTATTTTTTGAAGTTACCAATACTTATTTAATTGTAAATAGTTTTAATGATTCTTAAAAATATGTTTAAAATTTAATGTAACCTCGCTCATTGTAATGTGTTCACTGTGCATAGGGCCTACAATTGGATTGTTATAATTCTTAGTGTGATATTAATTCCAAGTTTAGTTGTGGGCCCAATAAATAGATAAATAAAAAACTAAAATACAATTACTTTTCATTGAGACATTGGATTACAGCTGCGATAATCACAAACTAACTTTTTGAAGAAAGAAGAGACCAATATATTCTACCAACATTTGGAGAATTAATGAATTTCGTACAAAAACAAATTAAAGTATTAGAACATGATCTACAGATGCGTCTGCACTCCGGCTTAACATCAGGAGTACAGTCATATGACGTGCTATTATAAAAAAATGATGGAAAGCAAATTGAATCATATTTATTAAATTGTACCTAAAGTCGATAAAAACATGGACATGCAATATAATGTTTTTATGGATTTTCATCGTACGAGGGAACATATTTTATAATTTATCGTTTAGGATTTTAATGCAATAAATAAATTATTTAAAATATGTATATTGGTTTACTTATTAAACCTACCCACAAAATTACATTAAAACATTATATGACTGCTATTATTATAAACTAAATTCACCTTCAATTATAGGATAGGGTAAGATAAATGGAGATAATAGTAAGTTTTAAAAATTAATGAAAATAATAATTAAAAAATACCACTAACTAATAAAATTTATTAAGATGTAAATAGACCAAATTCATTAAAAATAATTTGTAATAATTAATTATTAAGCTTATATATACCTTTGTCAACAGCACAAAACGTTAAGGAACTACACAAATCAAGTTCTATACATCTCAGTTCAATAGCATAAAAGTTCTTGCAAACACTCGAAGAAACTTCGCGAAAGAAAGTTTTTTACTTCCGTCGAGCTACGAAAGTTCGTAACGGTCGCCTACGGCGTAGACCGACCGCGTAGACACTTCGCACGCGAATGTCTGTAGCTTCAATGAATCGCGCATGGACCCCGACTCTGTGACACAGACTAAAATTTAATTTACAAAGTCCACCGAAAATGGCAGTATGTAAAGTTGAATTATCTGTCTTTTGGGTATCTATAATTTTGTTTATGGCAACGGCAGTATCGAGTGCTGCTTATATAGCTCATTATGTATTCCGTTGTTTCGGACATAATTGAATGTGAGATGTGTTTTGGGTGGGATTATCATCCCTTTGTCTCGTATTGTGTTATCGGCGGCGATTAACTATTAATTTATTTGGGCATTAACGAGTTTAAATTCCATTGTATTCTTCAAGACTAATTTATTCACTTACATTTTCATGATATTATACCTTCATTATGTTCCTCAACACTTAAGCATTAAATTTTACATAATGGTTTTTTAATCTTATTCATATTAAGAGATAGGCAGGGACTATGAATTTATTATTATAATCAAAAGGAATAAAAAAACATTTAAAATGTCGAGAAGGTTAAGTTCCATTAAAGTTCGTAGGTGAAGTGGCACGGATACACGTACTCAAACCGATCTTATTCGGAAGTATCGGCCACGTGGGACTCAAAGAATAAGTTATATTTTTTTAGAATATAGATAAGACATTTTTTATTTCGATAATTTTGTTTTATTTATTTTTAATTTGCATTTGTAAATGTTATAACATACATACATATTTAAAGAAAAGCTTATCACAATCAATAAATAAATTTAAAAAATCAGATGCTACACTATTAACAAAAGAAAATACTAAAAACAATTGAATTGTTTATGAATCGATTTTAATCACTATTAATTACTAATAAACGAATAATCTTTTTTGTTTATTAATATTAGTTTTATCTACGAATATAAATAAAATAACATATATGTTATACTTCGTTATATCTATATATATATATATATATATATATATAATAAACAAACATAGTTGTATGAAAGGCAAACATTTGCAAGATTTAAAAGTTATCACGTTTCTGGACAACGGAATATTCTATAGTCCCCCACCACCTTGAGTTGTGAAAAGTTTTTATCGCGGTTGCAAACACCGCCTGCCCGCCACAGATAGGCGGCGAAGCGCTAACAATTGCTCAAGTGGATTCAAGAAATTTAAACTAACTCAGACAGTTTTACTTTATTTATAAAGTGGCTATGTTGTTTGATACTTTGAATTGTTAAACTTTTTTGTTTATTTTTTTAATTCATTTTACTTTTTAATTTGTAGGTATATAAATAGTCACTTATTAGATATACTAGTATATAGTAACGAGAGGAGTGTGCCCTGTCAATTTAGACAGAACACATTCGTCTCCTCAAGCCGGCATAGTGGACATCTGTCTGTGGTAACAGTCGTCTATGCTCATGGGCTGCACTCTAGCTTAACATCAGGCGGAGTGTGGTCACATGCTGGGCTTTCAATAAAAAAATAAAAAAAATATTTTTGATTTATTCATTTAAGTAAATGGGCTTCAATAAAGCGCTTTTACTCGTCAAAATATGAATGAAATGTGATCATACAAGCAATTTATATTAGCTGCTGTATACTGGCATACTAATATTATCATAGAAATTATTAAACACTTTAGTATTTTACATACAATTTTACAGTAACGTTTAAAGTTATGGAATAAGTTGTGAATAATTTGAAAGATTTAGTACGGCTTAGAGTCTCGCCGCGATTATGTCGTCTGCGAACATTTAAAATAATTCAAATAAACGCAATAGTGATCCTTTAAATTGTTTGTTATAAATTACAAATACAATGTTATTATTGAAATGATCGTAACTGCTCGTAAATAGTACCCACAACATTCGCATAACCCCAGGTGATATAACTAATTTATTAATTCAAAATCCGCATTCTGTTAAATCACAGAGCTTTGTGGTCTAACTGTTTTCGATAATTCAACATGAATTTCTATTTAATATATATTGCACTATATATACATACATATTTTGTTTTCGTAGTTTCATTACAAATTAACTATGCATAAAGCATGTTTACTTCTTGGCTTTTGATAAATATTATGTTATATTGGTTCCTTTATTTCTCCATTTTTAAAAATATTACATATCTATTCGTGCCTCCTTTCTTTCTAGTTCTCCACAATATGTCCATCCTGATTAAAAATTGAAATATTATTTACATTCTTAGAGGTTATTGAAGATAAAGTGACGGTAGTTACCAACCGAATCTCATGTTTTTAAGTGTAAAGTGACGTACTTCCGCTTCAAAGTTATTTCTAGCATCTTCTCTCATATACATTAGCAAACAGAAGAAAGATATTTGTAAAGAGAAGAAAACCCCAGAATTCTATAGCTCGTAAAACGTCGAAACAATTCCAAAAATTTTCAACTAAAACTTAACAAGATTCCACAAAGCGTTTTGCGAACAAAATCAATATACGATTAAATTTCATCGCTCGAGGCATACTTTGCATTGTTTTATTGAATTTTAACAAAAACAAAGCGCTCTAGTTAATTTTAACAGTTAACGCTTCTTTGATGAATTAGTCTTCTGTCTTATTATAATGTAAAAAAAACTACTAATAGAACTTTGGTTTTATTGTTCTAAACTTATAATCCGAGGTAAACATATTCGTCAATAAGTGGATTAAATATTGAAGTGGACACACCCAATTGAGGTCTTTATTTGGTAATATTAATATCATAAATATTTTAATCATTTATTGTAACAAACTTGAAATGAATATTCAAAGTAAACTGTGTCAAATTTGCGAAATTATTTACGAAACAAAGTTTCGTTGAAATTCTAATATATCTTGTTTAAATTTAAACTTAAATTATTCCCTTATGCATGGTTGAGCTGGATTAACAATAAGGGTCTCTGTTTATAGAGGATACCTACTGTTTTCAGGTCATAATAATATAGCTATAGTGTATAATGTGTATAATTTTAATAATAATAAAATATAGCAATAATTGTAGTAAGTAAACAATTTACTTGCCTTATTAAACCTATCACAATGCAAAATTGTAAAAAAAAAATAAAAAAAATAAAAAAAAAAACGAAAGAAGACAGATAAGAAGGATGACAGAAGAAATGTCAAAATATCTTCATAATTTATATTGACACTTTCCACAAACCTATTAAGGCTGCAATCGTTTATTTTATTTTATTTATTTATTTATTTGAACATTATCATATACATGGCCTAACAGTTAATTCCAATATACCAATATATATATTCCAATATAGGAGAAGTCAATTTTATATAATACAAAATAATAACAATAAAATGTCAAAAATTATAACTACTACTAAAACATACACAAATTAAATTGTTCAAATTACTTATGAGTACATTATCAAATACGTAAAACGAATAATCATATGTTTGTTTTCTATCTTTAAGCCACAACCGAAATCTGCTTAAATGTCACGTTATTATAAAATCTAACGAATCAATAAAAAAGAAGAATACATTAAAAGAAAAATGCATATAGGTACCAATGATTACGTAAGCATGGGGGGGAAGAGGTTTGCTTACTTTTGCTGACAAGGGGAAGGGGGGGGGGGGTAAATAATTGTAAAAAATCTGCTTACGTAATACTTGAATGCCCCCTAATGGCACGTCTATGATATTTCTTTAGAAAAATTGGCGTGTTAATGCATAAAAGGTCGCCTACCCTGTCCTGTATAATTAAATAATAGTTAAACAACAAAGTACATCGTAAATAACTTAATGTAATCCCAATTCAAAAGACATTAACATGCCTGTGAAATCATAATGGGCGCGGATGCAACCGTATATCAGATTTATGAGAAGCGCCTGCATAATTTGTATACAATCACCACACAAAAGCGTATATTAATTTTACCAAGCGTTTATATTGTTAAACTTTACTATAAACAAAACATAATAATTACTCTAAAATTAATCATTACGTAACTACGTATATTCACGTTAATTATTAAACACTAGCGGCCCGTATATATATATTTATTTTACCAACATTTAAAATTTTAGAAAAAGCGAACAAAGGCATTTTATGGCAATTTCTGACAACCTTGGGTTAAATTATTGAAGTTTTAGTAAGGATCCTATAATTTATATAGCCTGAATTGATCAGTGATTTTTAAAATCGGACCAGTAGTTTTTGAGCCAATTCGATACAAATACAAAAATACAAATCTTTACTTTTTATAATATTAGTTTAGATTTATAGGAATTACTAATAATTCACTAACACTAGAAATAAACTAAGTTTAAAAATATAATAGGTTTTAGATGCTT
>JAPWLS010000781.1:0-24672 GCA_028551675.1 Tineola bisselliella
TCCCAGCGACGTGTGGCCTGGCATCATCGTGCATTAGTATGAATTCTTTCCCTATGAGCCATGAAATCGGTCTGACATGGTGTTCGAGAACTTCCTTCACGTACTGCTGAGCAGTTAATCCTCTCAATCTAGATCCAGCATTGGCCCCAATAATGAAGACAATGTCGGTTTTAGAATCGAGCATTATGCCACCCCAAAACATACACGATCCGCCACCATAAGCGACACGTTCGCTTAAGCAGCATTGTGCAAATCTCTCTGATGGCCTTCTATAGACTCTTGAGCGTCCATCGTGGCCATGTAGAGTCATTCTGCATTCATCAGAAAACATAATTGACTTCCACTGACCGAACGTCCAATTTAAATATTCTCGGGCAAATTGAAGTCGGGCTTGTCGGTGAGCTGTGGTCAATTTCGGAACTGGTCGATTTGCAGTCAATCCAGCTTCAGCCAATCTCCTTCTGACTGTCCACCGACTTATGCTGACATTGCGTACTTCTTGTACTTCAACCGCGTTCAGCTATCGATTTCGCAAAGATCTCGTCACAAGAAAGCAGTCATCACGTTCTGATGTTGTACGACGACGACCTGATCCTGGTCGCCGACAATAGCCCCCTGTCTCTCGAAACCTCTGGTATACGCGTCGAACTGAATATCGACTTAAATTCGCTTTGGTTTTGTCCTGCCTCCAGCAAGGCTATAACTTGAGCAGCTTCTGCGGGTGTAGTGTCCATGTTTTTACAAATTTTCCGTATGTAATCACAAGATGTGTTATCACATTAAAGTTCAATGCACAAATAATTACGAAATTCCTTTAATTAACCCTTTTATACCTGTCTGAAAGGGTGCAAGTAGTACCTACCTGAAACAAATTAATTCGCGGAATTTTGTTATTTTGATATTTGTGGGTGTAATTTCCAGGTAAATTATTGTTTTATTATGACATTAGTAAGCTAACAATGTGTATTTTTATTTAACATACCTTTGTTTACTAAATACCGAAGAATTTTAAGAAATAATTTGAACGAAACTAATAAACAAGGGAGTGTGCGATTTCATTGCTCTCGAGTGTATATTATTTATAGTTTCGAAAAAAAAGTCATGTATTAATAATAATGCTGGTGTATTGATTGATGCTAATAAATATGTAATAATAATAATAATTTTATTTAATTTATATAACGAAGTTAAATGTTATATTCAACATATATTCAACAATAGAATTCAGAGAGATATACCATACACATCCGAGATTTAGTTACGAAATCGGAAACTGGAATTAAATGACATTACAAAAGTATTTTTTTCTAATTTGACAGAATTGCAAATTGATATACTGGAAGGACGAAAGAATCGCTGTATAAAAGTAAACAATTATGTATTTAATTTTGTATATGAAAACAATAGTATGCTAACTTGGAAATGTAATAAAAAAGGTCTCGGTTGCAAAGCGAAGATGATGTCTATGAAGGATCGCCCACACAGCAACTTCAGTGTTATTAATTTGAATCATAATCACAAACCACCATTATGGTATAAATCTAAAAGCGGCCAATGGATACATTTCAGACTTTGAAAAAACTTTAAATTACATAACTTTTAATTCTTTATAGTTTTTTATTTATTTATCTTAATTATTTATAGTTTCGAAAAAAAGTCATCTTCCGAAAAAAGCTTCTTTTTTGAACAGAATTCTCCTCTACACCACCTGACTAAGGCGTGTACTTTCCGAGGTATAGCGATTCAAAAAAAAACCAATCGTAATTGCCAAAGGACGTAAAAATTATAGTATTAAAATAAACGACTATGTATTTACAAAAAATAATGAGTAGGTAAGGTTTTACATAAAAGTTTTACGAAGAAGAATTATTGAAATCGGTCATATTGACCGGTTAGTAGTTTACGTGGTTTATGTTAAGACGTGGGACACCAATTATTATCCGGTATAATAATTAATAATTAGAGTACTTATAATTTTCCACTTGATTATTAAGTAAATAAATATTATATTAAATTACAATATTTATGTATTAATAAGAATGCTGGTGTATTGATTGATGCTAATAAATATGTAATAATAATAATAATTTTATTTAATTTATATAACGAAGTTAAATGTTATATTCAACATATATTCAACAATAGAATTCAGGGAGATATACCATACACATCCGAGATTTAGTTACGAAATCGGAAACTGGAATTGAATGACATTACAAAAGTATTTCTTTCTAATTTGACAGAATTGCAAATTGATATACTGAAAGGACGTAAGAATCGCTGTATAAAAGTCAACGATTATGTATTTAATTTTGTACGTGAAAACAATGGTATGCTAACTTGGAAATGTAATAAAAAAGGTCTCGGTTGCAAAGCGAAGATGATGTCTATGAAGGATCGCCCACACAGCAACTTCAGTGTTATTAATTTGAATCATAATCACAAACCACCATTATGGTATAAATCTAAAAGCGGCCAATGGATACATTACAGACTTTGAAAAAACTTTTAAATTACATAACTTTTAATTCTTTATAGTTTTTTATTTATTTATCTTAATTATTTATAGTTTCTAAAAAAAAGTCATCTTCTGAAAAAGCTTCTTTTTTGAACAGAATTCTCCTCTGCACCACCTGACTAAGGCGTGTACTTTCCGAGGTTAGCGATTCAAAAAAAAACCAATCGTAATTGCCAAAGGACGTAAAAATTATAGTATTAAAATAAACTACTATGTATTTACAAAAAATAATGAGTAGGTAAGGTTTTACATAAAAGTTTTACGAAGAGGAATTATTGAAATCGGTCATATTGACCGGTTAGTAGTTTTAGTGTTAAAAAGAGCCTTATGGACACATAACCCTGAAATTGCTTGAGGACGGACATCTATTCTTTATTTAAATCTCCTTCCGGAAGTACCGCTTTACACACGAAATTGTAATCTTTTAATTTTTTTTTATTGTTAGCCCAGCATATGACCACACTCAGTCTGATGTTAAGCTAGAGTGCGGTCCATGAGTGGAGACAACTGTTATCGCGCAACAGTCGCCTCCACTATGCTGGCTTGAGGAGACGAATGTGCTCTGTCCAAATTAACAGGGCACACTCCTCTCGATATCCCGGCTACTTCCAAACTGATCCCGAAACGCGACTAGGTCACTTCACGGGTGTTCCGCTTGAAAGTGGTGGTACTTCCCCAGGACGGCATACTGGGCTAATGCCATCATCAGTCTGCCTACCACTCTTTGTTGTGCCTATATTATTACACTATAGACATTGAGCGACCAAAGTACGTATTTAAACAAAGTTACATTGGTACTGGTTTAATTTTTGAGAGATTCGAACACGGGGTCTCTCGACGGCGAGTCGGCACCCTCAACCACTAGGCCAAAATTGGCATTGGCACTGCTAACATAACTCTCGATATACGACGTGGTTTATGTTAAGACGTGGGACACCAATTATTATCCGGTATAATAATTAATAATTAGAGTACTTATAATTTTCCATTTGATTATTAAGTAAATAAAGATTATATTAAATTACAATATTTATGTATTAATAATAATGCTGGTGTATTGATTGATGCTAATAAATATGTAATAATAATAATAATTTTATTTAATTTATATAACGAAGTTAAATGTTATATTCAACAATAGAATTCAGGGAGATATACCATACACATCCGAGATTTAGTTACGAAATCGGAAACTGGAATTGAATGACATTACAAAAGTATTTCTTTCTAATTTGACAGAATTACAAATTGATATACTGGAAGGACGTAAGAATCGCTGTATAAAAGTCAACGATTATGTATTTAATATTATACGTGAAAAGAATAATATGTTAACTTGGAAATGTAACAAAAGAGGTCAGGGTTGCAAAGCGAAGATGATGTCTATGAAGGATCGCCCACACAGCAACTTCAGTGTTATTAATTTGAATGTAAAATTGCGACTATTGCATTTAAGGAACAAGACATTGGATTAAAATGAAACATGAAATTTTCAATAAAATCTTTATTAATATGGAGTGTTACTTCCCCTAGCTCTAATTACAGCTCTTAGTCTGTTTTTCATCGACCGTATTAATTTTACTATCAATTCCTGTGGAATGGCGTTCCACTCCTCTTTGATGGCTGATTGCAGTCCTTGGAGATGTGCAGGAGCTGGACTTCTTGCCCTTACTCGCTTTTTAAGCTGGGCCTAAACATGTTCAATTGGGTTAATATCGGGACTGCGAGCTGGCCAGTCCATCACGTTAATATTGCCGTCTTCCATATAATCGCGAACTGTCCCAGCGACGTGTGGCCTGGCATTATCGTGCATTAGTATGAATTCTTCCCCCATAAGCCATGAAATCGGTCTGACATGGTGTTTGAGAACTTCTTCCACGTACCGCTGAGCTGTTAATCCTCTCGATCTAGATCCAGCATTGGCCCCAATAATGAAGACAATGTCGGTTTTAGAATCGAGCATTATGCCACCCCAAAACATACACGATCCGCCACCATAAGCGACACGTTCGCTTAAGCAGCATTGTGCAAATCTCTCTGATGACCTTCTATAGACTCTTGAGCGTCCATCGTGGCCATGTAGAGTCATTCTGCATTCATCAGAAAACATAACTGACCTCCATTGATCGAACGTCCAATTTAAATGTTCTCGGGCAAATTGAAGTCGGGCTTGTCGGTGGGCTGTGGTCAATTTCGGACCATTTGCTGGTCGATTTGCAGTCAATCCAGCTTCAGCCAATCTCCTTCTGACTGTCCACCGACTTTTGCTGACATTGCGTACTTCTTGAAGCTGTTATCCCAGCTCAACCGCGTTCAGCTGTCGATTTCGCAAAGATCTCGTCACAAGAAAGCGGTCATCACGTTCTGATGTTGTACGACAACGACCTGATCCCGGTCGCCGACAATAGCCCACTGTCTGTCGAAACTTCTGGTATACGCGTCGAACTGAATATCGACTTAAATTTAACTGTCGAGCCACTTCACTTTGGTTTTGTCCTGCCTCCAGCAAGGCTATAACTTGAGCAGCTTCTGCGGGTGTAGTGTCCATGTTTTTCCAAATTTTCCGTATGTAATCACAAGATGTGTTATCACATTAAAGTTCAATGCACAAATAATTACGAAATTCCTTTAATTAACCCTTTTATACCTGTCTGAAAGGGAGCAAGTAGTGCCTACCTGAAACAAATTAATTCGCGGAATTTTGTTATTTTGATATTTGTGCGTGTAATTTCCAAATAAAATATTGTTTTTTCATGACATTAGTAAGCTAACAATGTGTATTTTTATTTAACATACCTTTGTTTACTAAATACCGAAGAATTTTAATAAATAATTTGAACAAAACTAATAAACAAGGGGGTGTGCGATTTCATTGCACCCGAGTGTTCCCTTTAGTAGCCATCGTCATCACATATATAATAAATAATAATAATAAATATGTGACCATTTAATATGTACATTTTATAGTACGAAAAATAATACTTTTCTATGTATGTGTTTGATATCTTGTTTAACAATTTTTTCACCACATGTGGTCACAAACGCCTTACATCCTTTCCCATTATGAGTAGAACATTTCCATCTAATTTGACCCATATGCCTTTTGCTAATCGTTTGTTTCGAGTATGTAAATCCTTTATATTGTAACAGAGTTTGGCCGCTTCTTTTCGACGTCACAAATTTCATTGTATCTGTAAAAAAATTATATATTAAGACCTTGAATAAGTTCTCGCTGTTTTTTTACAAAAACTTTATTTAAAATATAAGGAACAAAAACATTTCACTCAAAGTATTGCCCATCATTAGAGATCACTTTCTCCCATTTTTCTAGCAGTATATTAATTCGAAAAATATTAATACGCATTTTGAGGCTTTCCAATAATCTATCCATTCCTTAGTATCTTCGTTAAAATGGAAGTACTGCTCGGCCAGGCTTGTGCCATCGAAGAAAATCGTAAAAGCCTGTGATGATATGAGATGAATACACCGGTGAAGCGTTTCCAGGTAGGTTGCCACTAGTTTTGCATCATAAGGCCGAGCGTTGTCAAGTAACAAAATCACTTTATCATATCCCAGCTCATACAGTGACAGTTTTGCTTTTAGGGCTCGACTCAAACGCGTAAATTAAAGTCTATAACGATCTCCCGTGATAGTCTCATTCGGTTTGAGAAAACGATTGAAACAATTTCTTATAAACATGTGTAACAGAATGTAATGACAGTTGCAACGGATTATTATCATTGGTCAAAAATAACGTTAACAATTTTTCAAGCGTGTGATCTATTTTGTTTCGAATCTTGAGCGTAATTTCTGAATACGGACCTAAGAGCCACAAACGAAATGCTTCTCACATCTTTGCAGTCTTTCACGCTATACAATATCCCATACTCTGTGTTTGTAAAAAGTAAATAAACCCATATATTATATGAGTCATCTGCAATATAAAATGAATAACAAATTACGATGAAGTACTATAATTATGTTACGAAAATTAAAAACAAAAATATCACTCAAATAATTATAATTAGTCCCGATTAAGTTTTACAAGAATGTGTGTGTTTATTATAAATATCAATAATAATATCATCTACTGTTATTAAATAAGCTCTGCAGCCTCTTGAATGATGCGTTGAACAAGTCCATCTGATCTTGGGGCCAACAGAAGTACTGCGCTTGAAAAAAGTGAAACCCATATAACTTATGAGAGTGCATCCGTTTCGTGATGTCACATACTCGAAGGTAGTATCTACGGAATGAAATAATTATAACTGATATTCATAAAATAATTTATTCATTAAAGTAATTAAATTGAAGGCTATAGTAATCAAAAGACGTTTTAATAGTAATAGACATTTATTGGAATAATTTGTTATTCTTTATGACAGTTTAATTGATTCATGAAATACCTACATTAATTTTTGAGTCAGAAAGACTCTATTTGATGTAATTATAACGTAGAAGACATGTAGTCATATAAAGGTACTAGCTGTTGCCCGCAACTACGTCTGCGTAATAATGAATGAAATAAATCTAAGAAGATTTATACAAACTTTCATCCCCTATTTTAGCTGTTGCCCCCGGCTTCGCTCCCGTTAAGAAGTATTATTATTAATTAGGTATAGTTTTTGCGGCTTTATTTTTGTTTAGCGTGTGTAAAAACGTCTTCATCACAGTAACTCCAATCTTTAATTTCAGTTCAATCAGTCGAAAATCTAATAAGATTTATACAAACTTTCATCCCCTATTTTATCCCCTTAGGGGTGGAATTTTTCAAAATCCTTACTTAGGGGATGCCTACGTCATAGTAGCTTTATGCATGCAAAATCTCAGCCCGATCGGTTTAAAATTGACAATGTTTCATACAAAGTTTCATCCCCTATTTTATCCCCTTAGGAGTGGAATGGATCAAAATCCTTTCTTAGCGGATGCCTACGTCATAACATCTACCTGCATGCCAAATTTCAGCCCGATCCGTCCAGTGGTTTGGGCTGTGCGTTGATAGATCACTAAGTCAGTCAGTCAGTCAGTCACCTTTGAGTTTTATATATATAGATTTCACAACCGCGATGTCACATATGCTAATGTAATAAAATAAAAGAAAATTTAGCATAAAATTGCTAAATGTAGTTTTAGTAAAGTAAAATATATAAAACAATATAGTATTAATTATATATTTAATTATTCTTTAAAAGGTATATTTAAAAAGATATAAGAGATTTCAGACCGGTGAAGTTATAAAAGGAAAACTGCAACCGTCGTAAAAGGGCTCACAGAAAAAGTCTTCCAACACCGAACAATGGAAAAAGCGTTGTAGAATAATGGGGATAATAATTGACAAATATACTTAGGGCGCTTTCAAAATAAATGTCTTATATTTTGTAATTCTAATACAGGGTGGGGCACGGGAACATCCCACATTTCAAAAGACTGCTAAAAGAAAACTATGTGAGATACCCAAAAAAATTCAGAAAAGTTATGTACATTCACATTTAGTGTAGATCCTGTTGCCCTCAATTTGCACACCCAAGACAAAATTGTTTTCCGGTCAGGAACACTAGCAGATGAGGATTCTGCAATTATTTTTTTGAAATGTGGGAGTTTCCCGTGACCCAATCTGTATTTATTTATATACCTAATATTATTTTTTGCTGTATTTATTGGCAATCTGATCTAGAGTTTATATAAACTAAAACTAAATTGTTATGTTATTAACTAAATACATAAGAGAAGAATGAAGTTGAATTTGAAAACCTATAATAGTAATTGTATACAACATAATATATCGATGAGAATTGTCCATTAACGGTATTATTAAGTAACTGTTATACGGATGCTAGTTGTTTACAAATTACGAACACTACAAAAATGTCAACTGCAAACTGCACCTTAATTTTCATGTGAAACGAGGCACATGCGAGGGATTGAGCCGTTGTACATGACATTGTTGAAACGGCTGAATACGATACATAGTAGCACAGTTGCCGAATGAATGTTAAAGGGTCTGAACAACTAGATGTTATAATTTCAGGATTTGCTACAGAATAGGGGGATGTTTATGGTTACTCTGTTTCTTAACAATGACACCATCTATTGTAGTTAAAGAAGCATTGCAACGACATTTTGACGACCAAAGAGTGCACCGCCATCTAATCTTACAACTGGAAACAGTATGTTTACTGAAAGTAAAACCCATATATTTTATCATAGTAGCACCGAATCGTGATTTCACATACGTAAAGTTAACATCTGTGAAAGAAAAATAGATTATTTAATATATATACAATTTTTTAGAAGCCAATAAAAACGATAAAAGTAAATTAATATAATGATTTATTAACACCTAACAAAAGAAACAGAAAATTACGAATAAACATTTATTGGATGAAATTCTTCTTCTTTATATACCTATAATATAATTTATTACGTAAATAATTTTATAATGAAAATAACATAATTATATATTTTAACTAATAGGAGGAGGATGCGTTTGTTCATTTGCCGCCACAATAATTTTGTCCTGTATTGTTTTCACTTAAGCTTTGCAACAATTAACCGCGGAAGTACGTAGCCATTTAACTGTGAGACCAGGGGGGCTACTCAGGCGCACGAACGTCGGACGAAAATACGGGCGTTTTCTACTCAGGAACACTTACGTACCCGTAATCATTCACGAAATTACGGATTTAACAGCGACGTCAAGAAGAATAGGCCATTCAATGGTTATTTCATGGACATTGGCAGAAAGAACTTTTTACGTGCTTATAAATCAAAACTCACGTAAGATACAGAAATGACGGCCGTATCATGAAACCTCGGATATGCCTGAGTAGCCCCCCTGAAGCGTGATATTAGCCGTACTTATAACCCATGTATCTTATGAGAGTAGCGCCTTGTTGTTATGTTATATGTAAAAAGCGACATCTGTGGAATAAATAGTTATAAATAAAATTAATTAATTAGTGTTTATTTATACAAAGAAAAATCACATACATAGAACATCGGAGAGCACGAGAAAGACTATAAGATGCCCGACTAGACCAGCTCGTCCATGTTGCCCTTTTTGTATCTTAGTAGTAATATCTAAATAGAATATAGTTTTTTTAATACGGCAAGGATTCAATAACAACTTCTGTGTTTGTTAATAATGTATTTTAACAACTTTTTTATTTATCGTAATTAAATATGCTTTACAGCCTTTTCCACCATGAGTTGAACATAACGATTTCGTATTGATGCCACAAGAAACACTACGTTTGAAAAAGGTAAAGCCCATGTATCTTATGAGAGTGGTGCCAAGTCGCGATTTCACAAATGCGAATGCACCATCCGCTAAACAAATTTATTAAATCAATGACCTAAAGAAAATTAATAGTCAGAAATAAATAATTAAATAATATTAAAAAAGGCATGCATATACATACAGTTGTATTACAGATAAATAAATACAGATTGGGTCACGGGAACATCCCACATTTTAAAAGACTGCTAAAAGAAAACTATGTGAGATATCCAAAAAAATTCAGAAAAGTTATGTACATTCACATTTAGTGTAGATCCTGTTGCCCTCAATTTGCACACCCAAGACAAAATTGTTTTCCGGTCAGGAACACTAGCAGATGAGGATTCTGCAATAATTTTTTTGAAATGTGGGAGTTTCCCGTGACCCAACCTGTATTTATTTATATACCTAATATTATTTGTTGCTGTATTCATTAGCAATCTGATCTAGAGTTTATATAAACTAAAACTAAATTGTTATGTTATTAACTAAATACATAAGAGAAGAATGAAGTTGAATTTGAAAACCTATAATAGTAATTGTATACAACATAATATATCGATGAGAATTGTCCATTAACGGTATTATTAAGTAACTGTTATACGGATGCTAGTTGTTTACAAATTACGAATACTACAAAAATGTCAACTGCAAACTGCACCTTAATTTTCATGTGAAACGAGGCACATGCGAGGGATTGAGCCGTTGTACATGACATTGTTGAAACGGCTGAATACGATACATAGTAGCACAGTTGCCGAATGAATGTTAAAGGGTCTGAACAACTAGATGTTATAATTTCAGGATTTGCTACAGAATAGGGGGATGTTTATGGTTACTCTGTTTCTTAACAATGACACCATCTATTGTAGTTAAAGAAGCATTGCAACGACATTTTGACGACCAAAGAGTGCACCGCCATCTAATCTTACAACTGGAAACAGTATGTTTACTGAAAGTAAAACCCATATATTTTATCATAGTAGCACCGAATCGTGATTTCACATACGTAAAGTTAACATCTGTGAAAGAAAAATAGATTATTTAATATACATACAATTTTTTAGAAGCCAATAAAAACGATAAAAGTAAATTAATATAATTATTTATTAACACCTAACAAAAGAAACAGAAAATTACGAATAAACATTTATTGGATGAAATTCTTCTTCTTTATATACCTATAATATAATTTATTACGTAAATAATTTTATAATGAAAATAACATAATTATATATTTTAACTAATAGGAGGAGGATGTGTAATGTGTATGTTCATTTGCCGCCACAATAATTTTGTCCTGTATTGTTTTCATTTAAGCTTTGCAACAATTAACTGCGGAAGTACGTAGCCATTTAATTGTGAGACCAGGGGGGCTACTCAGGCGCACGAACTTCGGACGAAAATACGGGCGTTTTCTACTCAGGAACACTTACGTACCCGTAATCATTCACGAAATTACGGATTTAACAGCGACGTCAAGAAGAATAGTCCATTCAATGGTTATTTTATGGACATTGGCAGAACTTTTTACGTGATTATAAATCAAAACTCACGTAAGATACAGAAATGACGGCCGTATCATGAAACTTCGGATATGCCTGAGTAGCCCCCCTGAAGCGTGATATTAGCCGTACTTATAACCCATGTATCTTATGAGAGTAGCGCCTTGTTGTTATGTTATATGTAAAAAGCGACATCTGTGGAATAAATAGTTATAAATAAAATTAATTAATTAGTGTTTATTTATACAAAGAAAAATCGCATACATAGAACATCGGAGAGCACGAGAAAGACTATAAGATGCCCGACTAGACCAGCTCGTCCATGTTGCCCTTTTTGTATCTTAGTAGTAATATCTAAATAGAATATAGTGTTTTTAATACGGCAAGGATTCAATAACAACTTCTGTGTTTGTTAATAATGTATTTTAACAACTTTTTTATTTATCGTAATTAAATATGCTTTACAGCCTTTTCCACCATGAGTTGAACATAACGATTTCGTATTGATGCCACAAGAAACACTACGTTTGAAAAAGGTAAAGCCCATGTATCTTATGAGAGTGGTGCCAATTCGCGATTTCACAAATTCGAATGCACCATCTGCTAAACAAATTTATTAAATTAATGACCTAAAGAAAATTAATAGTCAGAAATAAATAATTAAATAATATTTAAAAAAGGCATGCATATACATACAGTTGTATTACGGGTATTATGTAGGTTTTTATTTTTATAAGTAAATGTTACGAATATATATTTATTTCGACCGGGAATAGGGCCCGCCGCGTCTGCGCGACTGAGTTGAATAATAATCACATAAGTGTTTCCAAATGTAGTAATAATAATAAAATAAAAGCTTTACGATTACGAAACACCCTATATCCATGAAGTCGTAAACAAATTATTTCCTAAGTATTAAAATGTACTAATATAAATCAGTAGAAGAATGCGTATGGACATCTCGTTTCTTGACAATTTCTCCCCCTACTATCGTTATAGAAGCTTTGCAATCTCTGCTACTTTTCGATGTACAGTCCCATCTAGTCTTTGGGCCATAAGCATATCGTTTGCCGAAAGTAAATCCCATATATCTAACGAGTGTAGAACTTCGCCTCGACTTCACAAACTCAAAGGAAGCTGTGAAATAAAAATATTAAATTTAGTCTGACGGCAGTAACTAACTAGTAAGTAGCTCCCAGCGTTGACAATACATACATATAGTACTACATACAATGTTTTCGCTTTAAACGCTTTTGTAACGTTAAGATAAATCTAGAACCGACAACTTCCATTCAAAATTAATCACATCGGATTCTTATAGACTAAAACATCTTATGGTTATCATATGCAGGAATCAAGTCTACGCTTCCACATTTCCGCCACAAAGGTTTTTCACAATGTCTATTTTTTATATCATTAATTTTTAATAAATATTATAAACGTTTATTACATGGATAAAATATATAAATAGTATCCTGTCAATCAATAATCAAGTGGTCTTAATTTTTTTTGCCAATATAACCATCATATTAAAGCGCTGTATAGTTATATTTTATGCACGCTTGTACGATTTTGTAGTCTAGTGTTCAGTCGAAACAAAAATTGCATAAAAAAGTATTTGCAGACCAGAGCTGGTTGTTTAAATGCTTGAGTTTCCGTTGACCTGATATCCATAGCCACGTAGTTTGGAATCAAGGCATTGTACTTTATGCACATGCATTTATTATCACATTATTTTGTAATAACTTTTATCTTGACTCCTTCAATAAGACAAATCACTATTAGCTATGAAATAGTAAAATTAGGTAGACTTAGGGTCGTATTCACAAACGACGCTCAGGCGTAGTTCGCTTATTCCGAAAGAAAAAAGCGATCGTAGAAGTAGAGATCATTGTTTGAGCGAAATTTTAAAGACTGCCCTTAAAACATATTACGAAGTTGCACATTAATTTTGGGTATTAATAACTTATATTATTTATTGTTTTGTTGTTATATATATAATCATTATTAAATTTTATTAGTAGCATGTGTATGATTATTTTGAATCCTAATAACTCTAGTATACATTGTAGTTATGTAAGCTTTGCAACCTTTTCCGCAGTGAGTAGAGCATCTCCATCTGATTTTGGAGCCATAGCTGTTATGTTCGCCGAAAGTATAACCCATATATCTTATTAGAGTAGAGCCTACTCGCGATTTCACATACGCAAACGTATCACCTGTGGAAATCAAACAAAGTTTAGCATATAAACAGTAACATTGGCTACAAAGATAGGTTAACTAGTGTGTCTTTAAAAAAACGCATGTCATTATCGAAATCAATTATTGTAGTATATATTAGATTATAATGCACTTATTACAGGAGTATGTGTTATAAACTAAACGCATGAAGATATCCATAAGTAATTAAGGTCATAATCAATTAAAGTGGAGTTTGGTTGGTGTTTACAGTTTAGTGTGGCTTTCGAATCGAGCTGTCACAAGTAAAACGAATCCATTAGCAATCGGGATCATGAATTTTTACTAACGACTAACGAGCACCAGCAATCTATCAAATGAACGAAACATCGAGACGTTCGAAAATTAACAAAAAGTATCTAAAATATTGTAGTTCCAAGTCCGCACGCGGTGGCGCTGCTCAAATTTCGATACAAATCGCTTGAAGCGAACTCGGTTCGAAAGCCAGACTAAAATTCGTGATAAGCCCACTGGCTTGTTCTATGCTTACTTGTAACTAATTATCTAAGTATTATTAAATTTTAGTAGGAGGATGTGTGTGATTATTTTGAATCTTGATGACTTCACTGTCTATCGTCGTTATAACATAGGCCTTGCAACCTTTTCCATTATGCGTGGAACAGTTCCATCTAGTCCGAGAGCTACAAATCCTTTGTTTAGAAAAAGTGTATCCCATGTAACTTATCAGTGTGGAGCCCTTTTGCGATACAACATATTGTAAAGGACCTACGGAATAAAATTATTGCATTATATTTTTAAGTATCAACCAATCTGATAAATTTCAGATTAACATTATTTTAAAAACATTTAAAAAAGAAAACAATACAAAAATAATTTGTTTAATTAATTTGAGTTTTCTTTACAACGATGCAATACATATTATCTAATAGTATGATACACTTAAACTATGCGAATATCTATCGTCAGTCTCGATATATATTTTAAACACACAAAAACAAATGAACAGCGCAATTCTTTAAATACAAAACATATTAAACAACCCATTTCCAAATCAGCACGATTAGGTGCAGCATTAAATTTTACACATTTTACATATTTTTTTATGTTTAATTTTTGCAATTCGAAAATTCGTAATTTACTGACAGGTTTGTGCTATAAACTGACAATTATATTGAAGTGCTTACACTGCAAATATATTATCTTAATTTTATTTCGTAGTTAAAGTTAAACCTACGAAAACACACCGCTGATTTTAATCAGCCTATATATTCAATGCTGCGATTTTTTTATTTTTTTATTTTTAGACTAGCTTTGGTGGTACTACCCCAAGACGACATACTGGGCTAATGCCATCATCAGTCTACCTACCATTCTTCTTTGTTGTTGAGTGACCAAAGTACAACAAAGATACATTGGCACCGGCCTAATTTTTGAGAGATTCGAACACGGGTTCTCTCGACCGCGAGTCCGCACCCTCAACCACTAGGCCACGGCCGCTCTTGATGTACAGACATTAAAAAAGTTACTTTACGAATGTTCATCAACTTTTACAATACCACTCCATTCTTTCACAATAGCGAAGACGACAAAAATATTCTAGGATCCAAGCTAGTAAAAGAACCAGGCTTTCTTTTACTAGGAGCATGCGTGTGTACATTATGGATCTTAATAACAGTGTCCCCGATAGTTATTACGGAAGCATTGCAACCTCTTCCACTATGCGTTGAACAATTCCATCTGACCTGATGACAACTAATCCTATGTTTGGAAAAGGTATACTCTTTGTACCTAATTAAAGTGGTGCCTACTCTTGATGTTACGTACTCGAAGTTAACATCTGTGGATTAGACATACATTTATTAATATCTTTCTTTTAATAATCACATAAATTAAAATCTAAAAAAATATATAATCAAGTACATTTTTTTCGATAGTCTATTAGTAAATTTAATAAGAAGACTTGTCTGTACGTTTTGTCCCCAACCTATGCTAAAAGGAAAATTATAACATAGGCATTGCACCCTTTTTCATTATGAGTGGAACATTTACATTCGGTCTTAAAACCACATAACTTTTAGTTCTGTGGGCTTATCACGAATTTAGTCTGGCTTTCGAATCGAGCTGTCACAAGTAAAACGGATTCGTTAGCAATCGGGATCATGAATTTTTACTAACGACTAACGAGCACCAGCAATCTATCAAATGAACGAAAGATCAAGACGTTCGAAAATTAACAAAAAGTATCTAAAATATTGTAGTTCCAAATCCGCACGCGGTGGCACTGCTCAAATTTCCATACAAATCGCTTAAAGCGAACTCGGTTCGAAAGCCAGACTAAAATTCGTGATAAGCCCACTGTTTTAAGTTATTCACAAACATGATTTAACTAATTTAAAAAACTAAGGAAGGAAAATTATAAAGTAAATCTTTTATGCAACATCACAAGCACGGTATATAGACCACTCCTGAGTGAGCATTTGCCATGTGGAGAGCTATAAAATTAAGCGTGAGAAAGAAAAAGAAAAGTCCATTATTATTTATCATTATGTTTATGTATCTTATTTATCTTAATAACTCCATAATTAACGAATATAACACACAGAAACTAAACACCGGGTGATTCAGTTGAACGTTTGGAACAGTATTAAGATAACATTGTGAGTATAGTCCTTCTTAGTGAACAGTTTTTTTTTCTTTTGAAAATTCTAAAATTAATTATTAACATGTTGGTTATCCTGTAAGATAAAGTTAATGGATAAGAACGGTGCAATATCAAGCGTACCCCTTTGCGCTCGTCGCCTGAGCACTCCAATTCTTTATAAAATGATTTATGTTGCTATTTTTAGTTGTGAAAGTACAAGTGAAATAGTTTATTGACGGCTTTTTTTTGACGTTGAACTTATACAGCGGTACTTTTGTGTTTGAGAGCAATGAAACGACCGTGTGCATGCTAAATGTCAACTGATTGTAATTCAACTTTTCAAGACTACCTAATTATACAAGTATTTTAATTACTCTGCCAGATGTTTCAATATACACTCTTACTAACTCTTGATGGACCTTTTAAAACTTTCAAATTCTAGACGACTGGTGTTTAATATAAAAATCTTAAGCTAGTTAACCCCACTAATGTTACTTAATACCGCATTTCAACTCCTAAACTGCAACTGAATAACCTATACAAAGACTAGACTAGACGTCTAAATTTAAATTCTGAAATATTATTTATTTATATTAGGAGGATGCACATGTCTACCGTTTATCTTAATAATTTCATCTTCAATTGTAATTAAGGAAGCTGTACAACCCTTTCGACTATGTGTAGAGCATTGCCATCGAGTTTTAACACCAGAAATATAGTTTTTGCCATAGGTATAACCCATGTATCTTATGAGAGTAGTTCCTTGTCGTGATTTCACATATTCAAAGTTGTTACCTGTGAAATAATAATAATAATAAAAATTCTTTATTGCGCGACAAATATATGGCACAATGGCGAGCTTAATTCCATTTGGCATTCTCTACCAGCTAACCATATTAATATGTTAATTGTGTTGTAATGTTAATTCAATAATAATATGTTGAGACTAATACGGTAAATCCTCTATGCACATCACATGCATAGTGATAGGTAGGCAACTACTGAGCAGTGGCCACGCCGAGAGCCATACAACTAAGCTTGGCAAGGAAAAAGAAAAGAGACGATTAAAATTTAATATTGTGTATATGTATGTTATTTGTCTTAATAATTTTATCTTCGATTGTAATTATAGAGGCTTTGCAACCACTATTATAATGTGAAGAACATCGCCATCTCCTTCTGTGGCCGTAACCGAAATGGTTGTTGTAAGTAAACCCCATATGTTTTATGTATTTTATTATATTATTCGTGTACATTTTTGTACACGAAATCACGATCTCATAATTGTAAAAGTAGGCGCGAAATATTTTGCTGGCAGCTTCCGTCTGACATTGAACTAATATAGTACAGCAGTACATTTATTCTTCTACAATGTCCATGGTCTAAGTTAAAACGCGGGACACCTTTAAAATCTTGTCAATTCAAGCCGACTGATGTTTATGTGTCTGAAGCTATAGCATTGAACTCTGGAATTTGTGAATTTACCCCATAAACTTTAATTAGAGTTTTGACCACTTTAATGAACGGAACTATTTTTTTAATTAATAGAGAACTCTAGAACTCTTACGGGGCAACCAGAACTCCGATTACTTTTTTAAATTTTCGAAAGGGGGGCCAACTTTACACACATCTGATGTTTAATATAAAAATGTTAAGCTAGTGAAGCCCATTACTTAATACCGCATTTCGGCTTCAAAAGTTCAGCTGAATCATGTGTATAAAGACTGCTTAACACAAACTAAAATGCATCATTTTATAACTTTAAAGCTAACTTATAAAATCCAATTCTGAAATATTATTTAATTTTATTAGGAGGATGTATATGTCTATTGTTTATCTTAATAATTTCATCTTCTATTGTTGTTATAATCGCGTTGCAACCTTTTGGGACATGTGTAGAACATTGCCATCGCGTTTTAACACCGTTGACATTTTTCTTACCATAGGTATAACCCATGTATCTTATAAGAGTAGTTCCTGACAAAGTGTTTTTTTCTTATTCCGAGAAATAAGGATGTAAGAAAATTATCGGATTGCACCTTCACAAAACCACTATCAATCATTTTCTCAAACAAAACAAAACTCCGAAAATCACAAAACAAAAACAAATCGCAGGCAAACTTCAAACAAGCATACGTCGGTTGTTAAGTACCAACTTGGTATGGGTGCGTTCCCATTTGTTTTGCTGCCGCAAACAATTTTATTTAAAAAATCATTTTTGGCTTTTCGCTGTCATCTGACATAATAAACACTAATCGTTTCAATTAATATAGTAAACGTAATATAAAACATCACGTCATTAAAGCAAAAAAAAAAAACAAAAAGTTAACGGTTTCGTGCCAAAGCGAGAAACTGATATTTGTGATCAAAATGAACGTATTCTTTGTTCTTGGCTGCTATTGGTCCAAGTTACTACAACACAATTACGTCACATCCGTTTTTCAAAATATATGCGGGAATTTTGTATTCTGCTATTTTATCAACTTCTTTTCCCAGTCAAAACTAAATAATAATAAAAAATATTCATGTACACATAATTCTGATGCAATATAGTTTATAAAAATATATAGTTATCGCATAATAAAATTTTATGCATATACAACCAAGATTGACAAGGAAAAAGAAAAGAGACGATTAAAATTTAACATTGTGTAATGTATGTTATTTATCTTAATATTTTCATCTATAATTGTAATTATAGAGGCTCTGCAACCACTATTATAATGTGAAGAACATCGCCATCTCGTTCTGTGGCCGTAACCGAAATGGTTGTTGTAAGTGAACCCCATATGTTTTATGTATTTTATTATATTATTCGTGTACATTTTTGTACACGAAATCACTATCTCATAATTGTAAAAGTAGGCGCGAAATATTTTGCTGGCAGCTTCCGTCTGACATTGAACTAATATAGTACAGCAGTACATTTAATCTTCTGCAATGTCCATGTTCTAAGCTAAAACGCGGGACACCTTTAAAATCTTGTTAATTCAAACCGAATGATGTTTAATATAAAAATGTTAAGCTAGTGAAGCCTATTACTTAATACCGCATTTCGACTCCAAAAGTTCAACTGAATCACCACTATAGAGACTACACAAATTAAAATGCGCCATTTCATAAATTTGTAGTGAACTTATAAAATCCAATTCTGAAAAGTTATTTAATTTTATTAGGAGGATGCGTATGTCTATTGTTAACCCTAATAATTTTCTCTTCGATTGTTATTATAGCTGCCTTGCAACCTTTTCGAGTATGTGTAGAACATTGCCATCGAGTTTTAAGACCGTTGACCTTTTTCTTACCATAGGTATAACCCATGTATCTTATGAGAGTAGTTCCTAGTAGTGATTTCACATATTCAAAGTTGTTACCTGTGAAATGAAAATAATAAATAAAAAAAGAAATACATACATGCAACAACGTTTTCAAAAACCATTCCACACTTTATGACACACAAACTTTTTACTAACAACTTTAATTGTGATTTCTTGTCTTATGCCTCTTCTAAATCTCCATATAGATCCTAACAATGCGCAAGAGAAGGGCCTATGCAAAATAAAAAATTTTGATACTCGTTATTCATTATGGCATTGTTTTGAATGTTGGTTGAAACATTTACATTTAGTCTAGCTCAGTGATTCCCAAAGTGGTCTATATCGACCCCTAGGAGTCTATGACAACCTGCAAGGGGTCTACGTCAGCGAAAAAAAATTTGGGGGTCCATGAAATGACAATGGGGGTCCACGATAGTGGATCTCAACACATACACTGATAGTACCTATTTACTTACATCATACTATCTTATAATATCAAAACATATACATTATTTATAAAAGTACCTATGAAGTAAAAAATTTATTATATATGTTTATAAAATTGTGTAAGTTGTAGGATGTTGGTATTTGCTTTGTGGTCGCAATACATTTTGAACTTGTAAAAACCTGAGAGTCGCAGTCTCAGTGCTTCGCTACCTTGCACTGACTTGTTCAATTCGTCACTCTATAAATACGAATGTGGGACAAGTACGTTTATTCGTTACCCGTTACTTATCCCGTATTATGGAATATAGCGAGGAAATTTTTAATTTCCTTTCCATCGTCATACCTAGTGGAAAGGGGGTTCAGCGCTGTTACCAATCTCCTAACGAAAAAAAGAAACAGACTGGACATCATTAGCCGAGGAGATTTAAGATTAACCCTTACAAAATTGACGCCAAATGTTGATAATTTATTATTAAAGCATCAGGTTCATCCTTCTCACTAAAAATATTGACTTATTGCTTATGTTATTTTATTTATAGTTTATTTTATGTTTATTTAATGTTACGTATATTTTACATAACAGATACAAAATTTTATTTTGAGTAGTTTTAATTTAAATTCAATTAATAAATGTATAAATTAACATGTGTTTTTGCTTTAAGTTTTTAACACTAAACTTCACTACAGTTAGAAATTTACAGGAAATCAATATCAGGTAAGTAGGGGGTCTACCCAACATCTTAACAATTCGATTGCATATCGTTATTATTGTGGCTTTACAATGTTTCCGTGATATGTACAACATTTCTATTAAGTTTTAAGTCCAGAAACGCGATAATCATATTATGAAAATACAAACTTTGCGGTGCCACATATAGTAAGCTGTCTGTCAAAAAATGTATTATTGAATTACATTTAAAAAAGTATTACATTTTACTAATTACGATAACTCGGTTGAACTTTTGAAGCGAAAAATACGGTATTGGTAGTGGAGTCCATCATCAAGGTCAAATTATTTTTTAATATAGTTGTTTTTTAAATTATAAAATTATTATTAAGGTGGTTGGGACTCTATGGGATTAAAGTAATGAATAAAAACGGTGCAATGTCAAGCAAACGCACGATCTAAGTCCTCGCCACCTGAAAATGACGATTCTTTGTGAAATGGCGTTCCTTCTCCTTTTGGAAGTATAGTTTTATACACAAAGTCACGACCTTATAATAGTTAAAGTAGGCGCGAAACAGTTTGCTGGCGGCTTCTGTCTGACACTGAACTAATATAGTACATAGTTTAAGTTAAAACGCGGGACACCTTCAAAATCTTGTTAATTCAAACCGAATGATGTTTAATATAAAAATGTTAAGCTAGTGAAGCCTATTACTTAATATCGCATTCGAATCCAAAAGTTCAACATTCATCACCACTATAGAGACTGCACAAATTAAAATGCGCCATTTCATAAATTTGTAGTTTTAACGTATAAATTCCAATTCTGAAATATTATTTATTTATATTAGGAGGATGCGTATGTCTATTGCTTATCTTCATAATTTCATGTTCAATTGTATGTAAGGAAGCTGTACAACCCTTTCGAGTATGTGTAGAACATTGCCATCGAGTTTTAACACCGTTGACATTTTGCTTACAATAGGTATAACCCATGTATCTTATGAGAGTAGTTCCTCGTTGTGATTTCACGTATTCGAATTTGTTACCTGTGAAATGAAAATAAAATATATGGAGAATTATTAGGTTAAGCTTTTATGCAACATCACATGAATATTGACACATAGACAACTGCTGAGAGCCATACAACCAAACTTGACAAGGAGGAAGAAAGGAGACCATTAAAATTTACAATTATGTTTTTGCATCTTATTTATCTTAATAATTTCATAATTAACGAATATATAACAAAACAAATAAATATGCACAGATACAAATTAAGGATTATCATGTGTTTAAACTAAAGTTGTTATATAATCAATTACTTTTATGACAGCACATAGAGACCCGCATTAAGAACAATGCTCGAGCGTAGTTTGGTTTGTGATCACCTGATTACTACTTGAGTGCATTTTATTACCAATAAATAATAAATCCTTGAACACGACAATTTTGAGAGCGACCGTGTCCTAGTGGTTGATAGAGTGACATTATGCCGGTACCGATGTAACTGTGTTATATGTATCTTGATCGCTCAATATGTCATCCCGAGAAAGTACCACCACTTTTGAACGCAACATCCGTGAAGAGACCTAGTCGCGTTTCGGGATCAGATTGAAAGTAGCCGAGATAACGAGGGGAGTGTGCCTTGTTAATTTGGACAGAGCACATTCGTTTCCCCAGGATGCCATAGTGAATTCGACTGTTGCACGCGGACATCTGTCTATGGTACCACACTCTAACTTAACATCAGGCGGAGAGTGGTCATATACTAGGCTAATGTAAACAAAAACAAAGACAGTAGCGTAAGGTGGGGTACAGTGTTACAAAAAACATTTAAACCAGTCTCGTGAACAATATAGCCATAAAATCATCTTTAATATTATTTTAGTGTTAACACTGTTTATCCTGCTTTATATTCAAATCATAAAATTTAGCAATTATTACCAATTAATTGTTAATAATGGTTCTTAAAAAAATCTGGGATACTGTATTACAGGGCATGGGGCACAATGTCACATCGTAAAATATAATTCAAGCCGACTGAGATTTGATATGAAATTGTTAAGCTATGAAGTGCATTACTTAATACCGCATTTCGGCTCCAAAAGTTCAACTGAATCACCTCTATAGAGACAGATTGCTCAATACAAACTAAAATGCGTCATTTCATAATTTTGTGGCTAATCTATAAAATGAATTTTGAAATTCTGAAATGTTACTTAATTTTATTAGGAGGATGTGTATGTTTATTGTTTATCTTAAAAATTTCGTCTTCTACAGTTATTAAAATCGCGTTGCAACCTCTTGAAGCATGCGTAGAACATCGCCATCGTGTTTTAATACCGTTATCATTTTTCTTACTGTAGGTATAACCCATGTATCTTATGAGAGTAGTTCCTAGTCGTGATTCCACATATTCAAAGTTGTTACCTGTGAAATGAAAATAATAAATAAAAAAAGAAATACATACATGCAACAAAGTTTTCAAAAACCATTCCACACTTTATGACACACAAACTTTTTACTAACAACTTTATTGAACGATATAAATATTTTACGATTGATTGTAACCGTATTGAAATACCAAATTCTCAAAGTATAATATTATTAAATTTTATTGGAAAAATAGATATAATATCTGAAGATAATTCATTTATAGTTAAGCAAGACTATGATTGGCGAGTTTCTTGTGATTTCTTGTCTTATGCCTCTTCTAAATCTCCATATAGATCCTAACAATGCGCAAGAGAAGGGCCTATGCAAAATAAAAAATTTTGATACTCGTTATTCATTATGGCATTGTTTTGAATGATGGTCGAAACATTTACATTTAGTCTTATGACCATGAGCATAAAACCTCTATATTTAAAATCAGTTATTCAGTGGAGAGATTTCTCACTGGATCCATAACAGCTGAAAAATAGATCATTTGTATAGAGAAAGGTTAAAGGTTGTCAAAGTTTTAATCAATTGAAGTTTTGTGTCATGTTAGAGTAATAAATTTATTGGATATGGAGCAAATTGCTGGGGTTATTATTGATTGAAACGAACTTCTTGTTTTAACAAATCGTTTTAAGTGGTAAAATCTACTTATTACTAACATTGATTTAAATTACAGTCAGACACAAATAAAACATTATTATAAAAATACTGTAAATAAAGCTGTAAATGTTTGAATTATTAAAACGAATGCTAGGAATTTGAATTGAAGAAATAAAAATAACAATTATTAATTTTTTTTTATAAGAAGGATTTGTATTATTGTTCTACATCTTAACAATTCGATTCCATATCGTTATTATTATGGCTTTACAATGTTTTCGTGATATGTACAATATTTCTATTTAGTTTTAAGTCTAGAAACGCGATAATCATAGTATGAAAATACAACCTTTGCGGTGCTACATACAGTAAGCTGTCTTTCAAAAAAAAAATATTTTCGAATTACATTTTACTAATTACGATAACTCGGTTGAACTTTTGAAGCGAAAAATACGGTATTGGTAGTGGAGTCCATCATCAAGGTCAAATTATTTTTTAATATAGTTGTTTTTTAAATTATAAAATTATTATTAAGGTGGTTGGGACTCTATGGGATTAAAGTAATGAATAAAAACAGTGCAATGTCAAGCAAACGCACGATCTAAGTCATCGCCACCTGAAAATGACGATTCTTTGTGAAATGGCGTTCCTTCTCCTTTTGGAAGTATAGTTTTATACACAAAGTCACGACCTTATAATAGTTAAAGTAGGCGCGAAACAGTTTGCTGGTGGCTTCTGTCTGACACTGAACTAATATGGTACATAGTTTAATTTAAAACGCGGGACACCTTCAAAATCTTGTTAATTCAAACCGAATGATGTTTAATATAAAAATGTTAAGCTAGTGAAGCCTATTACTTAATACCGCATTTCGACTCCAAAAGTTCAACTGAATCACCACTATAGAGACTACACAAATTAAAATGCGCCATTTCATAAATTTGTAGTTAACTTATAAAATCCAATTCTGAAAAGTTATTTAATTTTATTAGGAGGATGCGTATGTCTATTGTGAACCCTAATAATTTTCTCTTCGATTGTTATTATAGCTGCC
>JAPWLS010001097.1:0-33380 GCA_028551675.1 Tineola bisselliella
TGATTGTCCAAATAGTGTACCTTTATGCTCATATTACATCCAAGATTTTTAAAACTAATTAAGAGGCTTTGAACTAACTCTTTGTAATTTTCGGCCTTGTGATTTCCTAAAAAATTTTTTACAGCAGCTGAAAGATCTTGACTCATAGAAGATGGTACGTCATCTGAACACAGTCGAGGTCTTTTAGCAGACGGTAAATCAGGATATGTCATTTTTCTTTTGTTCATACCATGTAATTCTACAACACAAAAATAACAGTCATCGATGTGATTTTTCTGTTCTGTCCAAATCATCGGCACACTATACTTTAGATGATTACGTTTACCGTTTTCCCACTGTCTTAAATGTTCACTACACAACTTGCACACAATGTTTGGAACCCACGGTTTGTTCAGAGCCTTCATCTCTATATTAAAGTAATCAACGTATGTCTTCTTCACTGAATCTGTTATAGGTTTTCTAAACTTTTTCACTACATATTCACCACAAATGTAACAAAATGTATTTGGATTATTTATACAACACCTTCTCGAGGATGCCATATTGATATTATTAATTAAAAAAATAAATTAATTGATTATAATGACATTAAGTATGAAAAAATATTTTTTTTAGGTTAGTATCGATCGTTACAAACCTGTACGTAGCTTCAAGATTTTGACAGCTCCGTACGATATCTTGCGGGCTAATTAATCGAATTATAACATAGAATTAGCGGCACCAAACAAAAATATTTTTTTTGTAGACCTGTGTTATTATATTTTGTTTTATTTTGCACCCTAAACCCCAATTAAATGATAATAATTCGCGATTTACTACCTTAAGGTTGGTTGCACTACTCAGTGATAAGGGCGCCTTTTGTTTTTTTATTTTTTATTTTCTCATAATGTGTGCAATAAAGAGTTATTATTATTATTATTACATTATTATTATTGTTAATAATAATAATATTTAAAAACAAAACAAAAGTATCGACTTAATCCTGGTTGCATTTCCCGTCTAATTGATTATTGGTCATCTCACTAGTCATAAAAGTTAATCAAAGTATATCGATTTAAAAAAGATTTATATATTTTTTTATTATATATATGGCGACGATTTAAGGATTGTTATTTACTTTTTTCCCTCTTTTCTCTGAATTAAAATTCACGTATTTATATAGGCTACGATTGACCAGTTTCTTGTGGTCTTCTTCTCATTGTACGTCTTTGTAGAAACCATGGTAGAGTCTAACGATGAGCAAGCGCATGCCTTTAGTGCCTATGCTAATATTTTCATTTCAATTCATATACCAAGTTTAACCAAAAATCATAGTACGTTCACATACATAGTCCAAATCGATTCAAATACAAAATACAGCGTTCAGCTGAATAAATATAAATTAATATATTCTTAAAATCAAAATTTTATTAAAAATTGTAATCACAATATTAAAGATACAATAATTCAAATGTTCATTTTTGTATACTTAGATGAAAAACAATTGAATTAATTCTAAATTTAAAAATTTCTTTTTTATTTTATTTTACAAAATGACGACATAGCAAGAGATGATTTCTAAATTTTATAACCAATAACATGTCCATTTAAACATGTATTAAATAACAATATATATATCCAAGATGGCGGCAAAACTTTGTGAATTATTATTTTAATCAGTATCAATTACAAATTAAAAAAAAAAACTCTTTCTCCGGAAACAAAAAATGTCTTTTTTGTTTGCAATTTTATTTATAAGTTCTCCATAACCATGGGCGTAGCCAGCCATGGGCTCAGGGTGGGGCAGCAGTCTAAAATAATATGTAACTAGCAAACTATATCCTCGGTCTTACCCTGGTTAATTTTTTTTGTGTCGACTGACGACTGTCGAATGTAAACTTTCTTACGGATATTAAGTATTTAAGTTTTTTAGGTTTGATTAGGTATCTTACAGGTCTGAGCCAGGGTGAGGCAAGCGCCCCACCCTGCCCCACCCTGGCTACGCCCATGTCCATAACTATTGCGAATTTATTTATATATTAGGAAAACTAATATTTTGGTAAATTTCGTTCTTTCTAATTGAATTAACATTTTCTTAATTGTTTCTGAGATACTCAATACAACAACGAAGAATGTACACAAACAAACTATGCACAATGACAACTTTAAATCGCTTCGTAAAATTGTGATTTTGTAAATCTTAGTATGTTAATAGTAGAGATGTTCCGACTAGTCGGCCACTAGTCGGTAAAAAGCGCCGACTATCCGGCTTCTTACTTTGTGTCTATTTCTCAATAAAATGTATGTGTTACTTCCTTGTAAAGAAATTATATTGATGACATTTATCAAACAAAATTAGTATCTTAATTAAAAAACAAATCAACATAATATTTAATGACATATATTGCAATACTGCGTGATGATATTTGAAACTATCGTCAAACTAGTGAGCTGTAAAACTCAAAAAACTTTTTTTGTTATTTATATTTGTCCACATGTCAGTAGTGAACTAGTGACTGAAATTGCAGCGAATCAGCTGTAAACGAAGCGTCACGGGAGTCCCTTAAACCGTAGTCGGCTTATTTACAACCGACTAATCGGCTAGTCGGCTAGTCGGCCAAAGTCATAATCGGCACATCTCTAGTTAATAGGATTCGACGATATATTTTTATTATTTTAAAGTATGTATTGTGTTTATTTAGTTAAAAAAAATCTATATAACCGCTCACACCAACAAAGATAGTTTGTAGATAATAACGGTCCACATAATCCCGTCTCTGCTTTTCTTTTACCGCGTATTTAAAATAAATTAAGTTCAAATTTTTGGTATTCAAACCTTAGGATATCTATACTAGCTGTTGCCCGCGACTACGTCTGCGTAATTATGAAGATATAAAGTACTATGAAGTTTAAAGATGTTTCATATTTCAGTCAACAGACAATGCCTATCACACGTCTGTAATAAAATGACATCTAACCACAATAATGACACCTAACCTCAAAAATTCAAATAGCATATATAAAAATGACAGACGGAAATAAAAATAAATACAGAAAAAATCCAAACAGCTGAAGCTATAGTCAATTGGAAACTATGGTAAAAAATAATAATTATTTTTAAATAAAAAGTATCCTATGTTACTTCTAGTACCCCCAAAAATATGTGTACAAAGTTTCATGATGATCGATCGGTTAAGTAGTTATTACGAGAAATCGTAACAAACAAACTCACATTCACATTTATATTAGTAAGGGATTCGAATTCGATTTGTTGTAAAAGCGATAAATATATAATATAATATAAACGCGATGCACACCTGATTCGAAAGGGCATTGGACGATTAAGGATGTCTTCCAGGAAATTTAATGTTTACATTCACCGTTATCGTAGTAATATATCTATTATAAAAACATATATAACTTACAGCGTTTAAAAACGAATTGAAATGAAATGAAATGAAAATAGTTTATTAGCTAAACGCGTGCGCTTGCTCATCGTTAGACTCTACCATGACTTCGGAAAGGCGTATGACGAGAAGAAGACCACAAGGAACTCATCAAAGATTCTATTATAATTCTATCAAATTCAATTAAAGAATAAACTATCGACTAAATTCCCTTTCAAATAGAGATCATTGCTTGCAGAGGCGGCTCGTCCTAAAGAGCGCTGGTGCAGTGCACTCCCACGAAAATTACAGAAGTAATCTATATTTCTTCATAATACATACTATCCTTACATTACATTCATTCTATTCTACTATGCCTATACAATAGTATATTATATTACCTATATCTACGCCGCTGTAATATAAGTTCTGTAACTTTCGTGGGAGTGCACTGCACCAGCGCTCTTTAGGACGAGCCGCCTCTGATTGCTTGAGTGTCATTTATGAATATAAGCCTTGTTAGTCCCATATATAGATGCATAACAAATTCAGGCTCGTATTAAAAAACAATATAGTAATATATATATATATAATAAGTGTAGATATAAGAAGAACAATAAACATAGTTGCTCATAAAAAGCTACAGATTTTGATAATAAAAATCTTCACTATTACGTAAAAAATTTTAAAAAATTATAGAACGTTTTTAGTTCAGCACACTACCACATTAAAAAGTACCAACGATTAAAATATGTAACTTGTCGTTTTAGTAATTAATTCTTGAAACTTAACATTGTCCTCGCTTTGTTGAGTCGTGTACTGTCTGGTATTGGTATTTATTTTTATTTATTTATTATTATTTTATATTATTTATTAATAATTATTATTATCACCTATAATTGGAATTTCATTGGTTTATAATCAGTGGCGGCCTTAGCCATTGCGAGGCGCCGGGCAGCAGATCTTTGCGAGGCCCTCTGTCCTTCGTGAAAAGTATGCGTGCGTCATTTCAAGTAGATCTGGTTGTTTGGGTTAGGTATTACACATATTCAGTTCTTCGTACAATTCATGTCTATCGATATCACATTGTATGTACTCTATATATCTATAGTTTTTTTTTAATTTGCTTGGGTTATTCAAATCGGCCCCGGGCGGTTGCCCCGTTCGCCACCCCCTAAGGCCGCCACTGTTTATAATAATAGCGGTCATTTATATCATATGATAGTGTTAATGTAATTTTATAACTAGACTTAATAAATAAATAAATGCATAATTACTATTTGATCGAGTAGCTTGCAGAAAAACACAAGTAGGTACACGTGGCGATTCTCAAATGGATACAGTTTTTGTAGGTATATAAGCGATAGAAAGAGGAAGCAACGCGGTGTCGTAAACGGCAAACGAAATATCTGCATCCCTTTCACACATGCCTCAACTTCGACACGATAATAATATAGTTATCTCTTTCTAATTATTGTTTCTTTCAAAGTCCATTCTGTATCCATTTGAAGATTGTCGTTTGCACGTACATGTATAAGAGGAGAAAAGCTGTGTGAAACCAATATCTAGATCAGCGATTCTCAAACATTTTTGGCGAAGGAAGCCTTAATATAATTATAAAAAATTTATTTATATGTATTTGTGAATAATCATATTGCAATGTAATATTATGTAATATTTAGATGTAACCTTATAATCTCCCTTTAGTAGGTATTTTTTGCAGTATTTTAGGGCTAGGGTTCCGCGGAACACACTTTGAGAATGGCTGATATAGATAGAACGTAATTTTTGCAATATAACGTATTTTCGTATTGATTATTTTAGCAAATACTTAGGTAAATATATAAAGTGTGCTCATAGAAATCTAAACAATGTTTTTTAAGTTACAATGTATTGATATCGTGTTCAGTGTTGAGAGAATCATATAGGTACATGCGTGTACTGACTAACGGACGCCCCATCTACGCAATAGCCTAATACTAGGAACTAGTCCATAATGCAAAGCGCCGACATTACAAAACAGCCTGTAGTGCCCAATTATCATGTGCCAGCTAAACTGTCAGCGGCAACGGTTAGCTCACGAACATGCTTAATTTGATTCTCAGCATTGTGACCCTGGCCTACCGTTACTGCTTATTCACCCTTCAATACTACTATGTATTACAAATTAAATGTAGCACTACTATTACTTGTTCATATGAAGGTAGTTGTGAAAAGGTAATGAAAACCTAATCTATACTAATATTATAAAGAGGAAAGATTTGTATTTTTGTATGTTTGTAACGAATTGGCTCAAAAACTACTAGACCCATTTCAATGCTACATTATCACTGATCAATATAGCCTATATAAATTAAGGAAAAAAAAAATTAAGTACCTTACTAAAACTACAATAATGTAACCCAAGGTTGCTAAAAATTGCCATAAAAGGCAGGCGTCGTTGAAATATTATGTTTCAAAACTTCATAGTTCTTTATATCTTCATTACTACGCGAACGAAGTCGGGGGCAACAGCTAGTGTCATAAGTGACCCAATGTGAATTTTAGATCACAGTTTAGTTCTCATCAATATAGTCTTTTGCACATTATAAATAAAAAAAGCGACTGTAAAAGTGCTTTCAAAATATCAGATATTTTTTCATCATCATAATAGACATAGGACGTCCACTGCTGGACATAGTCCTTCCTCATTGAACGCCAGTGTGATCCATTCATAGCGGCTTACATCTTTATCTTGATATTTTTTATATACAAATAATTATTTCAATGGGTAATAGAAACGTGTTAAGTTCGACAATAATCTAAGAGTAGTTCCGACTCCTTGTTCCTTGTACATGTACTTTATATACATATATATTATTAATATAACATTTATTATGGTAACGCTTTAGATGAGGACTCCAGGAATTACTAAATGTAAAAATGTATTTTTTTTTCTAAATTGTGCCAATTTTTTAAAAAAAGACAAGCTATAACGGGCTATGACGGCCGTCGTACTAATATAGAGCTAACTCTAACCTAACCTTTTCGTTATTCGTACAGTTTTGGGGTCCTCAACTAAAGCCAAGATTTATGAATTGTTATTTACTAATTTTTCTGAATTTTTCAGTTTTTTATTATTAGTATTTTATGTACAGGCTAAGATTGAGTTTCTTGTGGTCTTCTTCTCGTCACACGCCTTCCCGAAGTCATGGTAGAGTTTAACGATGAGCAAGTGCACGCATTTAGTGTCTATGCTAATAAACGATTTTCATTTCATTCCAATTAGCGCGTCTATTATTCAATTGCAAATGCGGTTACGTAGGACGACACGTCGGCGGCCATATTGTCCTCTATTTGCATTTTTCATACACTGTAACGAGTCGGGCGATTGTTCACGAAATACAGTTATTAGTCTCGTAGATATGTGTTGAATAAATAATTATTTTTCTCTAGTTAATTATGCATGAGTTCTATTGGAATGCGTTCTCTTTAAAAACGTTATTTAAATTTGAAAAAAAAAAAACAAAAGAATTCTACAGCTTTTTTTTAACGTCATACAAAAATGACGTCTCCTTTTCTTACCTTTCCTGGTATATGACTACAGTCAGCCAGGTGTTAAGCTAGAATGCACTTCCACTGTTATGTTATACATTTATTTATTTATTGGGTCCACAAACAGCACTCTACAACTAGGCTTAGAATTAACCCATTACTTCCCACTGTCCTATTTTTAAGACACTATATTCAAATATTTTTTTTAACATGTTAAGAGTTTTATTTTTTATTGTTTCTGATGAAATAATTTTTTTCCATTGAGAAAAATATTTACGTAATTTTAATGTAATTTTTTCAAATTGATCATTTTTGTTGCTTCAAGAAAAGCATTATGTTTCGATTTTATATACGACTAGCTATTGCCCGCAACTACGTCTGCGTAATAATGAATGAAATAAATCTAAGAAGATTTACATAAACTTTCATCCCCTATTTTATCCCCTTGGGGGTAGAATTGATCAGAATCCTTTCTTAGCGGATGCCTACGTCATAACATCTACCTGCATGGCAAATTTCAGCCCGATCCCTCCAGTGGTTTGGGTTGTGTGTTGATAGGTCACTATGTCAGTCAGTCACCTTTGAGTTATATATATTTAGATTAAAAAAGAATTTTTAAGAAGAAGAATTTTAAGTCGTATTCAGATATATTAATAAATGTCAGTAATAGTTATAATTCAAGAAAGAAGAAGAGAAGAGAAGAGAAGAGAAGAAAGAAGTAAGAAGAACTGCCTATATTGTCTGTTAATGAAGAGAGCTATCCGTCGACAGTATTGCTGACAAACACTGTCATGGAGTTGCTCTCTTTATGAACGAACGCTGGCTCTACAATCAACAGAGAAGAGTCACCAGGGAAGAACTACCAACAGAAGACATCGAAATTTTTCACTTTTAGAAAACTTGACTTTTTTTTTCTTCATTTTTTCTCTTCGTGTATTCTCATTAACTATTGTTAGGGTCAGAATTGATACTAATGAAAAATTGCGCAGTTTCTCGTGATATTTAAGGTTAGTTTTTAAGTAATTTCCGAACGTAACAATAACACGTTTAGTCCATAGCAAGAGTTGTACATTTTTAATATAAATAAAACGGTTTAGGATATTATTAAATATATGAAGAAATTAACTAAAAAAATTAACTTTTTAGTTTAACCCAATAGTCAGTAGGCGCTTTGGGACAGACAATAACTATTTTATTAAGTAACTAGCTTTTACCTGCGGCTTCGCTCGCATTTAAGTCATTAAATAAGTATCAGAGATCATTTCAGTAGAAATGAATCAAAATGATTCCAAACAGCTGAAACTACAGTAAAAAAAAAATATTTTTTTAAATAAAAAGTATCCTATGTTAGTTCTAGTATCTATGTGTACAAGGTTTCATGATGATCGGTTAAGTAGTTGTTGCGTGAAAACGTAACAAACAAACTCACATTCACTTTTATAATATTATATAAGTAGGGATTTGAAATGATTATGACTTTTAATGTTGTAATAATGAACGGGGAGTTATTTGTTAAAATGTCGGGGTTATGTTGAACTCCATTCTGGCTAAAGTACTAGATATAAGGCTTGGTAGTAAAATAAATCTTATTTCAATAATTATTTGCGTAACCTAAAATCAGTGTAGAGGTACATGCTTCGTCCTCGAATGAATTGTTTTAATTGTGGAAAAACCATAAAAATTATTTACAATGGAATATCTTTTTATGACTATAAGTAGGTGAGTATAATGATAAAGTATCTTAAAATTAGATCATATAAAAGTACCATTTTCATCAAGGTTTGTATCGCTTTTGACGCGATACTTTTCGACACAATTTTTGTTCCTTTTTGCCATATATCTTGTTATACCAATTGTTTTTTTTTGTGTATTTTGTGGGTTTGTTTGTGATTATGTATACTTTCAGGTCTATTTCATATCATTTTTTGGTATTGATTGACTTTTCGGTTTGTCGATACGAAAGTAGTTGTTGGTCAAATCTTGTTTTCAACTTAGGTAAATAAAAAATAAACTTTACTAAGAAAGTTCGAAACAAATATGTCAATAATCAAAATATTGCTTCCAATATTAATTGTTATATTATTATACTCTTAATTATGTATTTATTTGTGGTATTTTATTTATTATATAATTATTATTTTCATTAATTCTAACTTTAACATTCACTATATCGAATCGTGTGTGATCTTTTTGTATAATTGAAGTTTCATGTAGTTAATAATAATAGTTAATGTAATTTCCTGTCTTGTGTTTTAATGTCAAAAAGAATTTTTCTAATAAAAAAGTGTGACCAAAATGTCTACATTAACTGTGGCGACATTGAAACGTGTGTCAAAAATGTCGTGTCAATTCTGAACAAATCTTCTCTTTGAACAAGTGCACGTTATCTCAGCGTTGTATGTTTGATTCTGAGTTATCTGATAACACTAGGTACATAGTTGGGTAATGTAAGAAAGATGGTACATGACAGATTTTATTGTTAGCAATGCGGTGATAAAATGACTTAGCCTAAATTAAGGTCATGTACACCGATGTAAATTTTAATAATTCCACATTATACTGCATTATCTGTCACTCGATTTAACGACTAACTCCCTAAACCGCCGAAATTATCCAAACAATAATACACTCTACGTAGCATCACACTCACTCCAAATAACGACAACAATACGTCATATTTAACCAATAAACAGCACTTTCCAAGTTGCAGAAATTAATAAGAACTGCAGCTGTGTGCGTTCTTTATACTTTATTAGTAAATACATATCTATATATATAAAACTCAAAGGTGACTGACTGACATAGTGATCTATCAACGCACAGCCCAAACCACTGGACGGATCGGGCTGAAATTTGGCATGCAGGTAGATGTTATGACGTAGGCATCCGCTAAGAAAGGATTTTGATCAATTCTACCCCCAAAAGGATAAAATAGGGGATGAAAGTATGTGTAAATCTTATTAGATTTATTTCATTCATTATTACGCAGACGTAGTTGCGGGCAACAGCTAGTGTATTATAATAGTAAAATAAAACGATTTTTCTTCTCGCCATTTAACAACTCTCAATAACGCCGCAAAATCCGCAATCTTTTAACACAATAAAACAATACTTCAACGTAAAATCCGCATGTTAAAAATAACGCGCCAAAAATCTTCAATTCAGTCAGCCATCTTGTTAACTTTTCCTCTTCCCACATCATGTTGTCTCTTTTCTTTTTAATGCGTTCAGAAATTAATCAATATTTAACATTTATTTTTGTGTAATAAGATTTAACGGAACAAATGAATAAACTGCTTTTCCTTATACGTAATAACTTTATTATAATAATAATAATTTTTATTTCATCAAATGCAAAAGCCCTATATACAATATTGCTCTATCAACAGAACTAGTCCTAGGGCTGTATTTCTGGAGATTCTATATTAATCAGATAGGATAAATGAGCCGCTCAGTGCACAAAGTGATCAACTCCACTTTTTGAAAAAAATTAAATTTAAGTGTCAAAGCACTTGGGATAATGATAACTTTTTATATTTATTATAACTTTCCTGAATAGTAAAAATTAACACCATTAAACATTTTTTTTGGGCCACTGAATAATAAGTAATTTATTTCAGAAGACATTTTGACTAACTCCATACTCTTATGTAAATCGTTTCAATAACGCAATTCAAATGCACCACTAGCAAGCGTTGAATGATAACAGTTATCAATTTGCAGTTACTGTCAATTTTTTGTCCAACTTAAACACATGATAATGTCAAATTTTAGTGCCTTCTTACCAGAATTAAAGTAAAATGAGTTAGTCAAGCACAGTCTAATTGCCGCAGGATCCCGTACTTGTGAAGTGGAATTAATTATTTTAAAAATAAAGTATAATTGGATTTATTTTAACTTCTATTACCAATATTACACGGACTACATATTTTTTTGGCTGCAGATCGAATGGCAGCATCAAAAAAAATTTTCGTATTTTCTTTCGACTTTCCAGTAAATTGGCTCAAAATACGCTGCTTAAAGTTAGAAAGGTCCAAACCCCATCTCATACAATTCAACTGACTATAATGAAGATTTCGAATTTAACGAAATTAACGTAAGGAAATCTGTAGCAGGTAGGCCACAAAGTATGAAAAATGTATATCAGCCTAAAGGTAGAACTGTGACAAGGGAAAAAAGGAGAGACATGATGGATCTGCTTAAATTCATTCCTCCTGTTAACCATAATTACTTTAAAAACTTGAGAACAAATCGAAATGACGAGTCCTTACATACATCTGATGAAGAAGACATTATTTATACTGCTGATAAATTAATCACAAATAATACATTATAACAGCACTGTAAACACTCATTTTTATGGAAAATTTGTAATAAAAATATATTATAATAACTAACTTTTTCTGTAATAAAAAACTAAAAAATTTAAATACCTAATTTAACTTTATTACTTTTTTCAGTTGCCAAATCGAATAACTCCACCAGTCACATGAAATATATAACATTTGCTGATATTATTTTTTTGGCCATTCTTTGTTATTAATTTTATTACCATTAGGGAATAATATAATATATATAAAATATCAATATTAATATGATATATAATATATTATAAAGGGAATTTTTTAAAATAGTTTCCATTAATTTCGTCGCATTTCTCAACTTTTTGTTTTATGGAGTTAATCACTTTGTGCACTGAACGGCTCAAATATAGATATTAATAATTAAATAAATACATTTACAAAACTTTTGCGGTTTATTTTGGAATATTTTTAATACAAAATTTTGATAGATTTATAACTATTATTGATTTCCGAATAAACGTTAAAATTTCAAGTCATTATTATTGTAGGCGTTTAGTCATCTACTGGGTGGGGCATGGGAACCTCCCACATTTCGAAAGACTGGTTAAAAACTATGAAATATAAAAAAAATGTCAAAAAGGTTATGTACATTTAGTGTAGATATAATTAATTGTTTCAGGTGTTACTTTGCGGAAATCCATATTAAAGGCAATTATTTAAAATTATTTTACTTATAATTAAATGATTAAATGATGCCACGTGAAGTAGCGAAAAGCGTCGAGACAAGTTATTGAATGTTGGTGGAAGCTATTTTCCTTTTATCGACCTAATGTAACATGAATTATAAGCAAAATAATTTCCTTTAATTTAGTGTAGAGCCTGTTGTTTTAAATTTGCGCATTATTTTCCAGTCGGGAACATTAGCAGACAACGACACTGCGGTTTTTTAATGTGTGAAGTTCCCGTGCCTCACGCTGTATTTAAAGTTGTTTATTTTTCCGATAATGTCTTAACGAATAGACTCTGCGTGAGTACAAATTCTATATTTTTATAAGTAAAATTCACTTCAAGTGGATAAAACGACACACCTATGTCGATATGTCAATTTTATATTTATCTAATCATAATGATAATCATTTTCATATCTACTATTGGGGTAATTACACCAAATATTGGTTAAGTTAGAATGTGTTTGCATACCGGGTGATTCAGTATCGTTTAGAAATTTTCTGAAAATCCTAAAATTTATTATTAACATGGTGGTCACACTATGTCATTAAGCATATATAAGAACAAATCTTTGAGCTTGCTGCCTGAGAGGTATTCTTTAAAAAATGCTATTCCAACTCCTTGGAGAAATATCGCTTCACACACGAAATTGCAATCTAGTATACATGTCTTAATTGTAAAAGTAAGCGGATTTTGTTTGACATTGAATTTATGCAATATATTTAATATTCAGTCAAAAGTTTTTCAATTTATATTATTGAGTTTTCCTTTAATTAATCCAGTGTGTGAGAAATAAAAAAAAGGTCAATAACATCAGTTATCAGACGGTTTTAATTCTTTTGTCACAGTGTTAACATCTACTACTAAAATTATGTTACCAACACAAAATATACGTATAAATGTTGCCAATTAACTTTTACATATATGTCCATGGTTTACGTTAAGACGCGGGACACTTTCTAAGTCTTGTAAATTCAAAACAAATGAAGTTTCATATAAAAAAATTATTCCAGTGGAGTCCTTAAATAATATTTAATACTGCAATTTCGTTTCTAAACCGAATCACCTTATTGACATCAAATTTTTCCTTGTCCCAAACACGTGTAATTACCTGATAAAATAACAATTGAATGTCTAAATGATAATATAGCAATGAGTAATTAAAATCACTACAAAAATGGCACCGAAAACGTATATAAAAATTGGTTTTATTGTGATTCTTTTTAATTATATTGATTGTGGTGAAATTTTATGTGAACCTGGTTTTTGTAGAGTAAGTTTTTTTTAAATTACTATTAATATACTTATGGATCTTTTTAAAACAATCTAAGGAGATATGTAGTATCAAACATTTTGTGGGTACTACACACATGGGCGTAGCCAACCATGGGCTCAGGGTGGGGCAGCAGTCTAAAATAATATGTAACAATCAAACTATACCCGCGGTCTTATCCCGATTAATGTTTTTTGTGTTGACTGCCTACTGTCAAGTGTGAACTTTCTTACATTGTAGTTAGTTCCTAGATAATTAAGTTTTTTAGGATTGATTATGTACCTTACAAGTCAGAGCCACCTTGGTTGGCTACGCCCATGACTACACAATAAAAGTACAATACAATATTAATTCAGGATTATTTATTTGACCCGGGATGTCCAGTGACGTCATCGGTCTGTGACATTAACAATTCCACTCACGCGGGCTTGACGCTTCTTTCACCGACTATTTGCAATTGCTGCGACTTCTGCCTACCACTGTTCTGTAAGTGTACTTTAATATATATTTATTAATTATTGTCTTATATGTTAAAATCTTCATAAATAATTAAAACAGGGTTAAACTTTTTTTCATTCACGACCCCATTTATGTTTACGAGTTTCCATAAATATAAAAGAAAGATAAATAAATATTTTTTGATAATTAATTTATTAGGTATATATATGAAAATATATAGTTTTAGAATTCGTTTAGAAACATACAAAAATCCAAAATTAAAAATTGCACAAAATGTTGTAAAATTGTGTTTATTATAGTTACAAAAATTATATGTCTTATTTTTCATGCAAATTGCATTTTTTTGCAATGACATAAGTAAATGGGCATTCCAGGCTTTGTTTGTGTGCAGGTGTGTGTGTGACTCTGCACAAATACACATTTAGATGTTATAAATTTGTGTATATATAAAACGTTTGGTTATTGCTATAGTATATCACCTAATAACATTAATTATAGGTTTTAATTTCATCGATACTATATCTTTCAGTGGAAGGTTCCCATTGCAGTTTGGGTGGACCAGGTGACGGAGTGACTGTGGGCAGATGTGGTGATGGACTCACGTGTATTCAAGAAGAAGACGGAAACTTTTGTCGACGAAGTAATATTTATATTGAACCAGTAGCGTAGCTAGGTAACCAAAGGCTCTGGGGCAAAAAATAAACTAGGGTCCCAACTAAACTAAGAAACTTCGAGACTTGTTGGGAATTCCCGTTTTCTTGGAATCTGGTTTATTTATATACCGAATGTGGGGAAAATGCTCAGTAGTTCAATTTATAGTTTGTACCGTCCGAGGGGCCCCTGGGGTTTAGGCACTGCCCCATCTAGCCCCGTAGTAGCTACGCCACTGTATTAAACTGTGGGCTTATCACGAATTTAGTCTGGCTTTCGAATCGAGCTGTCACAAGTAAAACGGATCCGTTAGCAATCGGGATCATGAATTTTTACTAACGACTAACGAGCACCAGCAATCTATCAAATGAACGAAAGATCGAGACGTTCGAAAATTAACAAAAAGTATCTAAAATATTGTAGTTCCAAATCCGCACGCGGTGGCGCTGCTCAAATTTCCATACAAATTGCTTGAAGCGAACTCGGTTCGAAAGCCAGACTAAATTCGTGATAAGCCCACTGTTCTATTTTCTATGTCATAAAAGTGAATAATAAATGCTTATTTCTACCTCACAGTGACAAAAGAGCATTCCGAATGCTACGGAAAACAGGACGATTATGACGAACGGCATTCCAAAGGCGAAACAGGCAGCCTGGAACAACGTCCTAATTGCGACGGAAAAGGAAGATATGCCGCTGCGGATTGTGTTCCTACACAAACGTACGTATCGGGAAATAGCATCTAAATATTGGCTAATTGTATTAGAACGTCTTTAATTAGATTTTTAGATACATACACGCAAATTAAGTGAAGAAAAATGCCTCAATTTTTAACTAGAGCTAATGTTATTTTTGGAATTTTGTATTTGTTATACTTATCTTCTTTATTAGAAATCAAACTGTAGGTACACAGATCTAACCTTAGACAACGCTATTAACTAAAAACAAAAGACCATCGAGCTAGGGATGAGCGATATTAATATCGGTAGCTCAGTATCAATATTTCGGTATTATCGACCACAAAATATCGATATTTTATCCTCATCCTTACATCGATCTAGTGATATATAATACATTATATTTGCTTCAGTTATTTATTCAATACCGATAATAAAAGTGTTTTAGAAGAGTTTGTTTGTAAAATCTATGACATCATTATTTTTTGACCATAGACTTACAGTTGTCGTAAATTCCTTTATGTGTTTCTCTAAATTGTTAAATTTCGTCAAAAAACTTAATAAACACGAGTAAAAAGCACCTAAATAAATTATTTTCTAGATGTTTCTGTCAAAACGAATATGGTGAAAGAATCTTTGGAGAAGTTTTGTATCATGGGGTGAATACCATTAATAATATGCATTGTGGTAAGTACTTACATATAATAAGTATCTGAAATAGACGACTAAAAACGTCTCTACCATATCTCCTAATATTTTGGCAGTTTTCGTTTTTTTTTTTGCCAAAATAACTGCAAAATATAATTCATCGGTTACGCTTTAGTTGAGGACCCCAGGATTTACTAAATGTGAAAATGTAAATTTTTTTTTCTTCTAAATTGTGTCAATTTTCTTAAAAAAGACAAGTTAATAACGGGCTATGACGGCCGTCTACTAATATAGAGCTAACTCTAACTTAACCTTTTCGTTATTCGTACAGTTTTGGGGTTCTCAACCAAAGCCAAGCCAATTCATCATCTCTGGTTTTTGAGATACTCAATACAACAACGAAGTTACACAAACAAACTATGCGCAATAACAACTTTAAATCGTGATTTTGTAAATAACATACCATGTTATTGGGACCGGGAGTAATAAAAAATAGAATGTTAAAATCTGTATTTGAATTTTCAGACAATAGTTTATAATAATATTAACAAAAAACTATTATTCAAATAATATTTATTACATAAGAACTAAAGACAGTCTAAAAACAATTATTGTCGTCAACGGAAAAGAGGTTGCGACGGCGATGTTAGTAGTGTATATATTTTTATAAGTAAATCTGTCAATTTGAATTTGGAATGAAACAAAAGAGGAACGTTAAGACTTGTTATGTTGGTTGCGAATGGGAACGGATGTGTGTGCTTAGATTATAAGAAATTGGTAATATAGTGTAAATACAATTTTAAGAGTTTTCATTGAAACAGTTCATTGGCTACAATTATATTGCAAAAAATCAGGCGTTTCAATACCTGAGCTTTTATTATTAAAATTCCAGGTTGTTCCAGAATAAATGATAAAATTAGTACCTTAATTGGAACTGCACTTCGTCAACCAGTGATTGGACCTCGCTGTACTCCAGATGGCAATTTCAATCCAGTTCAATGCGTGGGTAAACAATGCTATTGCGTGAATGTTATAAACGGAACCATAGAGGACGGGGATAGTATAAACTTGGACCAAAATCATATATCGGAATTGCCTTGTTGTAAGTTAATTCACATTTAATTCAATTTATTTATTTAAACACACACAAACAAACAGTTAACAAACCCACACATGAAAGTAACAATTACACTGAAAAGAAATTACAGTAAAACCCCGCTTTACGCAACCCCGTTATGCGCGGTTTCACTATAACGCGAAATTCAAATTTTGCGCTCAATTGCCCCGCATTACGCGAAAGAGTGCGTACAAACATAATGTAGTCATCAACTTCTCTATGGTCGCGGGAATTTCAGTTTTTTCCGGAACGTATCCCTCGCGTAAAGCATTACTGTAGTCTAAGTTTGATAACCTAATAGTTGTGTTAAACATATACCTGAAGGAAACGTTATACATCATAATTAAATACAAATGCCAATCTGCTGCTCAGACATAGATATACTTTATTTTCGGAACTAGAGTGGGTCACTTGAAACTACCAAATGGATGACTCGATGACCCACGGGTCATAGGTTGCCGACCCCTGTTCTAGACATTAGTTGTAACTAATAAAAAAAACTTTGATTTCTCCCCAAAACTAGATGTAACCAAGCTCTAATATTTAGTCAAACTGTTACATAGATATAGTATAAAAGTTTGGCTGTATGGGCTCGATCCCTTTGTCTTAAAATGGAACAACAACAAAAAAGAAAAGAAATGTCAAAATATGTGGTCAAATAAATTTAATAAAGGATGTCAATTATAACATATATGCTTTTATTATTCTGCTACTTGTTTCAAATTGTTTATTCACGTAAAACCACTAATTCTCAACAGCCTTGGTTTACGTCAAGACTCAGGACACTCTTTAAATCTTTTAAATTCAAAACGACGGAAATTTGATATAAAAAATAATATCACATTTTCGGCTCCAAACGTCTTGACCGATACCACCTGGTATATGGGTGATGTGTATGTCGTAGCATGTTCATAGCCAGGGTAGGGCAAGGTGGGGCACTTACCCCAACCTCGCTCTGACCCCTATGGTACCTAATCAAACCTAAAAAACTTAATAATCTTAGCACTAACTACAATATTTAATATCCGTAAGAAAGTTCACACTCGATAGTCGTCAGTCGACACAAAAATAATTAAGACCGCGTGTATAGTTTGCTAGTTACATGTTATTTTAGATTGCTGGCCCACCCTGAGCCCATGGTTGGCTACGCCCATGTATCGTAGTTATGAAAATAAAAGTCTTTGAGTGTGATCATTTATCGACAATGGGGTAGTCACGTACCATTATACAATCCATATAAAAGATTTACACAACAACCATCTAATCATAACTTACATTTTTATATTTTAGACAATTCAAACTTAGATTTGTTCGCGCATATGTCTCCGATAACAGAAGGACCACCTTACAACTACACGTCACCATGTTACGAGGATCAGAGGGACCGTTTGAAGAAGCTCCTTGAGAGTGAAAATGAAGGCTTCAACGTGGATTTTGCCAGCGAAATACCTGAATGCCTACCTGATGGTACATATGGAAGAGTGGCTTTCACCAGGAATAGAACGTTAGTATATTTAATCTAATTTTTTTCTCTCCCCTCTTCCTTACATCTATTTGGTTCTTGTTTTTTATTTTTATGCATTTTTGTAATTTTATTAGGAGTGTAGTATCCCTTTATCACCTCGAGCATGCCGTCCTATCCTATAATTAAAATTTCATTTAGTTTATATAATAGTGGTCCTTTTTATAATACGTAGTCCTAATGTAATTTTGTGGGTAGGCATAAACAAATAAACAATTAGTCAATTTTTTTGTTAGAATCTAGTCATTTTGTAAGATATGTGTGTAGATATATTTTAAATAAAAATACCAAATGCGTCTAAGCCGTTTAATGGTTGACGGCAAACTGAGGAACTACCGTCAATACTGTTGTATATTGTTTATGGCATATTAGTGATTGTCTATGTCAGTTGGGTTGTGTGTGTTGTAACCGAGGAGTAACCATAGTGGTATCTTAGAATAAAGTTTATTGTAGTAATTACAAATACCTACGAAGTTTTATTAGTTCTATACAAAATAAATATCGCTCTTGCTCATAATTATAATTGAGATTTCGGAAAGGCATATGACGAGAGGAAATTATTAGAAAAGGTCGTATACCTCTGACAGTTTGTAAAAAGTAATTTTACGTCTCTACTGTCAATATCAGTTGTCAATAAACTCATGCGAACAATATAATGCTAGTATTAGAAGTTAAGCACATTTTGCAATCTGCCAAATAGACTGTCATGTTTTATTCATGATATATTTAATAATATTGTTTTCTCTTTCATTCGTTAGCTAAAAGAAAGAGACGAAACATTACGTGGTTTGTTTTGTTTCTTCCAGGAGAATTTGCGTAGACGAAAGAAATTTCCAAATAGAAGATTATGAAGCGTTACCAAATACAGTGGAATATGATGAAATGAATTGTAGTAAGTGTTTTTGTAAAGTGCGCATGCGACTGTCATCAATCCCTGTTCGAGCGATACTGCCTTAGGGATGGGCACCAACTATCGATATATCAAAATATCGATATTTTTTCAAAAAATAATCGATAAATATCGGCGATATTTTTTATTTCGAAATATCGATAATCGATATTTATTTTTGAATATCGAAGTCGATATTTTTTAAGAATTTTATTATATTTTATACTACTTACTATTGCGATATTTTGTCCGTCTTATTCGCAAATGAATATAAAACAGAGCGTGCGAGAATTTGCTTGTGAGTTTTGGTATCAGTGCTGTCTATATCCCTCTGTAGTTTGTGAACGCAACCAAAAAACATCTCTATGGGTAGTTTAAGAAGTAGCGCTTAAGTATTTGATTTGTCAATCCTCCTCAGTATCGTCTGAACGACTTGCGTCGGCTGTAAATTTAGCGGTACCAGATAACAGGAGCAGGTTAACCGGTGAACATATTAAAGAAAGAGTGCTCTTAATGTCTATATCAGATGACTATTGGTTCGATTAAAAATTCTTTTAAAATGATTGTTCTAATTTTTTACTTAAATTATAATAATTATAATAATAATTCTTTGTTTTTTTCATAATACTTAAAAGTAATATAGTAATACTTAATAATACCTAAATACATATTTTCACAATAAATAAAATTAATATAATTTCCAAATATGTATTAATTTTTTTCACGCTACAATTTTTTCAGGTAATTGCACTTTGTAGTAAAAATATCGATATATCGAAATATCGATATTTTTTATAAATATACAGATTGAAAATATTACGATATTTCAAACCTACTCGCAATTATAAAGTTAAATATATATCTGCTATTTTGTTATTTATTGTGTATTAAACTAAACTATTAATTTGAGTTATATTATAGTTAATTAAGTTATATTAAGAAACATAAAACGAATGTGCAGCGCCAAGACAAACCAACACTGGTTTTTGGTGGCAAGGCAACAAACTATACAAATTGATTTTAAAAATAAACGTTTATTATTATTATTATTACTAAAGAAATAAATTTAGCGCGAAATGGAAAATTTAAATGTAGGTATTAATTTCAGAATGCGCTACAACCTCTCTACTAATGAGAGATTCAACTGAGAAACCAGTATGCTGTAGTAACGGTAACTACAGGCCAGTGCAGTGTCGCAGAGGCATATGTCGATGTGTCGATAGTGATGGAAGACAGGTCGGGTTGGAAAATCGTGACGTCACTATTCTTAGTTGTTGGACAGAGGATTGGATGAGCTGCTGATATTTATACAGTTATACCCCGCTTTACGCGACCCCGTTATGCGCGGTTTCATTATAACGCGAAATTCAAATTTATTATTAAATTACGCGAAAGAGCGCGTATAAACATAATGTAGTCATCAACTTCTCTATGGTCGCGGGAATTTCAGTTAACGCGATTTTTTCCGGAACGTATCCCTCGCGTAAAGCGGAGCATTACTATGCTATAGTGGCGTAGCTAAGTAACCAAAGGCCAAAACTATATACTAAACTAAGAATACAGGGGAGTTCCCCGCAAGTTTCAAACAAAGATATTTGAGACTTGTTGGGAATTCCCCTGTATTTTTTAAATAAGTTGCCATTATTAAAGTCGCATTCCTGGAATCTGGTTTATTTATATTCCTAATGTGGGAAAAAATGTTCAGTTAAATTTTAGTTTGTACACTGCTCCGTCTAACGCCTTTGTAGCTACGCCACTGAGTTTGACAGTTCAATCGTGCATTGTAAATAGATACACCATACTTGGCGTAGGCGAGTTTATTCTTACTTGTCTCCTTGTAATCATTTTAAGTTCTGACACCAAATATTAGATATAACGAAAAATAACTTTATCTTGGTCTTCATCTTTTATTAATGGCCTCAGATATCTATCAAAGACAATTCTGCCAATGATCTTCCTCAAATCTGAACCCGCCTTTTCCTTCCCAATTTTATTTAGACATTGACACATTCTTTATTATTTAATAATTTAAAATATAATTAATTTCAAAGATTTTTTGTCTGTAAATACTAAGTACTGGTTGAAAAATCATTAATATTTGTTTTAATATGTAAAATATACCATCTTTCAATAAATAAATTTTATTTAACTTTCGTATTTTCTTTTCATTTAGAACTTAGTAATAATATTAAATATAGATTTATTTATTCTGTTTTTTATTTGTTGTGACATCGCCCAGTCTAAAGCCGCGTCTCCTGCGCGTGTTTCTTCGAAACATTACACAAAAACATTGAAACATTATGTACGAATACAAAAATGTGTATGGCCACGCCCCAATGTTTCGATGTTTTTGTGTAATGTTTCGAAAAAACACTCGCAGGAGACGCGGCTTAAAGGAAGCAGAAAATGTCAGTGACATTTAAAAATTGTTGCCAGATTACAAAATTGTTGTGCTACAATAATTCGATTTTTAAATTTAGTGTTGTCAGCATAAAACAAAATCGTTTTATTTAATTCAAATTAACATTTATTCCCTTAATGTGCTTCAACACATTCTCCTTCGTGAGCCATGTTGATGTGGGGATCACCATTTGCGGCTCTGTCCTCATTGGCTGTCCTCAGTTGGCACTCATTGGCGTAGGTGGTGCCGTCGTCACCGCAGATGGGGCTGTAGTCGGCATTGCATGCTATATCGCCTCGAACTGCAGCGAAAAGCGCCAATACGACCATCAAAAGAACTAAAAAAAAATTATACATTTAAAACACAAACTAGCGAACCTATCGGCGAAGCGAGTAAACCGAGAATATTTCAGACTAAAAGAAGCTAACGAGTATACTTCACTACTACATTATAAATGTGAATGTGAGTTTGTTTGTTACGTTTTCACGCAACAACTACTTAACCGATCATCATAAAACTTTGTATGCATATTTTTGGAGGTACTAGAAGTAACATAGGATACTTTTTATTTTTAAAAACATTATTTTTTACTATAGTTTCCAATTGACTATAGTTTCAGCTGTTTGAAATTATATTGATTCATTTCTATCGAAATGATCTCTGATACTTATTTAATGACTTAAATGCGAGCGAAGCCGCGGGTAAAAGCTAGTAATATTATAAATAGGAAAGATTTGTATATTTGTAACGAATTGGCACATAAACTACTGGACCGATTTCAAAAATTATTTCACCATTTGAATGCTACATTATCACTGATCAATATAGACTATATAAATTACAGGAAAAAAATAAGGATCCTTACTAAAACTACAATAATGTAACCCAAGGTTGCTAAAAATTGCCATAAAAGGCAGGCGTCGTTGAAATATGAAACATCATTAAACTTCATAGTACTTTATATCTTCATTACTACGCGAACGAAGTCGGGGGCAACAGCTAGTACTTAATAATATGCAGCAACTGTAATAGCGTCTTATTTATTTTAACAATAGATATAATAATAAGTACTAGATATTATTTGTTTTCCAATAAACAAATGAAGACTGTAAATGTGTAGGGGGGTGTCAATACTTTCTTTCATACAAAAAAACTTATTTAAATACCTAACGAATTTATAACTATAAAGGACTATAGAAATATTGTAATGTAAACTAGAATTAAAGTAAATAATAAACATTAATTAACGACAATGTTGCCCAAAAAATAGCTCCAACTTGCCTCAAGACCAGAGGCGGCTCGTCCTAAAGAGCGCTGGTGCAGTGCACTCCCACGAAAATTACAGAACTTATATTACAGCGGCGTAGATATAGGTAATATAATATACTATTGTATAGGCATAGTAGAATAGAATGAATGTAATGTAAGGATAGTATGTATTATGAAGAAATATAGATTACTTCTGTAATTTTCGTGGGAGTGCACTGCACCAGCGCTCTTTAGGACGAGCCGCCTCTGCTCAAGACCTATTTTTTAGTCATTATAAATAATGAATTAATGACACCTCTAACTTATTGAGGTTGTCACTTCCTGTAAATATGGATTACCAACACGTTTCCTTATATTACGGTGGATTCTCGTGTGTTACTCTTATAAACGTCTCTTAAATTTAAAAACAGAACTACTAAATTATTGGCCTCTAAAAAAAATTTAAAAGTTTTAAAACCAACAAAACTTACGTGCGAAGAATTTCATTTTTTTTTTCTTTAAAACTTCAAAACACGTCTGAATTGCAACCCGATATCACAACTTGTGACTTATTACCAAAATTAGATAACGAATTTATATAATTGTTATTGACTTTATTAACATTTGACCTTAGATAAAAGATCGGGAAAAATATAAAACAAAAACCTAATTTAACATTTACATTACGGGTTGACAAGGCCATTGAAATATTTATTTATTTATTTATATTATTATTATCAAATTTAACAATCATATGTATGAAAAGATGTCGGCCTTATCGCTAAGAAGCGAACTCTTCCAGGCAACCAACCTAAAGATAAATAATGCAGCAGAGAACAGCGGGAGGTGCAAACAATACTCAATAGATATATATTAAATTACATAGATACACGTATAAACCAATAATACAATGAAACATTACATAAGTCCTTTAATCAAATATTACGGAAAGGAAACAATCTCACAATCAATTCGTAATTCACAAACTTCCGCGTTCAAATCATTTTGGCTGCCATCTTGTTCCAAATTTAAACTGTTCTATTTCTTTTACTATAAAAAATTCAAAACTCATATACACCATTCGAATGACGAATTAATAGTAATCGAAATAAACGCACTGGCACGCAATATAATGTCTTATACAAAAGGGTTTTTAAATATAATTATATTTTATCAACTGGTGTTATTTATTTTTGTCTTAAAAGCATATTCGAGGAACGCAACCACTAGCATTTTTGTGAATATTAAGCCGCGTCTCCTGCTCCTGTGTCTTCCAAACATTAGACAAAAACATCGAACATTGGGGCGTGGCCGTATACATTTTTGTATTCATACACAATGTTTTTTGTTTTCCGTGGTCGACGGAAAGCAAAAACATTGTGTAGGCCACGCCCCAATGTTCGATGTTTTAATGTTTGGAAGACACAGGAGCAGAAGACGCGGCATTAATCGTAGCTCAAAAAAAAAAAACAAATGAAACCCAAAACAAAATTAAAAATTTAATAGTTCTTTTAAAATAGATAGGTTTATATAAGTGGCCAGTATGTAAAAGTAAATAAAATCTGTAAAAGTGTATTTAAATCTATCGCGCTTTTCCAGATTTAATCGCAATAAGCCAATGAGATATGCTCAAATAACGACAGCTAACTTTTATATATATTTTTTTACTAAATTCAGTGAACACGTGTTGTGAGAAATATTTGTTTAATTGTTATATATTAAATTTTGCAAAATTGTGAATTTAGTAGTCGTTCGGATATTATAAATCTTTGCCTAAAAACTTTAAAAAGTATATAAGGCTGTATGGGCTTAATCCCTTTGCCTAGAAGTGAAATTAAAAAAAAAAGTGTTTTATGGAACAGACAACATAACAGCATTAACTTAATATATAACTGTCAAACTCATTAATAATTACAAAAATACTGCTAAAATAATCTGTTATTTAAATGAAACAGATGTTTTTTATGTATCTATTTTTAGATTTAAATTCATTTTTAAACGCATTTTTAGTTACAATTATTTATATCGAAGTAATTAGCCATATTGGTTTAAACACGTAAATTTATTTTTGGTACAGTTGGTAGTACTGATTTTTAATAAGAAAGAATTTATTCAAACTCACCAATAAGATTGGTCGTCAGTTAAATTATGCACCAACTTGATTCAATTAGTACCTATATTTCGACACCGTCGACAAGTCCCGTATGGTCTAGTGGCTAGGATACCTGGCTTTCACCCAGGAGGCTCGGGTTCGATTCCCGGTACGGGAAAGTATTCCACAGTAGGCGGCAACAGTTTTGTTTCTTTTTTGTTATATACGCATTTTGTATAATATTGTACATTTAAATAATTTATAATAAACTATTTTTACCATAGAATTTATTATTATTATTTCACAATCCAGGGTGTTATTGATTTCTAAATATTTTTATTATAGTACTTAATTACACTATATATTACGTTGGAATATATGAAAAATATAATGAATAATATTTGAAATAAATTCACGACAAGCGCTCTCGTAAACATCGAAAGGGATACGTCAAATGTACTTGTCAAATTTACTAGTGATGTATAATACAAATATTAGCAAAATAATATTATTTAGTAAAGGAATACCTTTATTGATCTAGAACCATTAATACATATACGTTATTAATATTAAGTCTAGTTTTGCTTAATTATATTTTTTTTCATTATATATTTTGGAAATAAGAGTAATTTTTAGTTTTTATTCAATACAATCAACCAGATATAGTCATATAACAATCATACATGATATATGCATTGAAATCATGAGGCACCTCAAAATGAATATCTGTGAATCCTGTGATCCTCGTAATTGTTTTTAAGCGTCGTAAGTGAGTCGTTTTTAAGTGTTTGTGTTTTAAGAATTTTATATGCGTCTTAAAAGTTTATTTATATTTATTTTCATTATTTATGTTTATAATTTTTTTTATTTGTTAAATTGAATGACTGTCTATTAACGTTCGGGTACACTATATTATTGTCATATGTAATAATGATTAGGAAAATACATTCCTCATTTTAGTGAAGTAACTGAGAATTAAATTCAATTTAATTTAAAAACAAACATATTAAATTCCACTGTGACAAAGAGAATTGGCTATTGAAAAGCCTCTCTATGTAAATATTTTGAAATTCTAATTAAAGAGACAAAACTTACACACTAATACTATACTTCCAGATACTTATTACGCGATACTTATTCCAAATACCTATTCTAACATTTATGTCGCAGCACTAATTATTAGTTGTCTTCGATGTCAAATTTGCTTTGAAATCTTTGAATGAAAAGTGGACGTTTTTCGAGGTTCATTTCGGTGTTATTTCATTACGCGTATAAAAGTCAAATTATATGAATTCGTTATATTATTATTTGTCGAGAAGTAATAAAATACATCGTTGGAAATGTTTTAATTAAATTTGTTGTTAGGTTATGTATTTATAATTCGTTCGTCATCTGGCGATTGTGGTAATCTTATTTTTAGCCGATTCAAAAATCGAATTACGTGTTTCCCTCCAAAATGGGGCTGCTCATTTCTCGTCTCCGGGTAAGTTCAATATAAATATATATGTATTTTTAAATATAGTTTTGCCTAGTTTTGCATTGAGTGGGTTGGCAGTGATTCAATTTATTGTGCCTTGGCCCATAATAGTAGTTAAATTTACACTATTGATGTTATTATTACATTTGTATTATAAATTAATGCATTTTGTTCATTAACCTCTACAAACCACGGACATTCCTACACACTAGGTTTTATTTTTGATGTTAAATGTTATTTACATATTTATTTTAGTAAATTTACTCCAATGAAGAACTTATCATAAATACAAATGAAATTAATTATCACAAACAATAATTTAAATTAGCTACTGTATACTGGCATTATCTCCTTATATACTATGTTGTAACTGTTATGCCAAATTAACTTCTGCGGGTCGCTACTAAATAAAACACAATGAGGCCAATGAAATAACAGTTCTGTGAAACAATAAGAAAAAAAATATCAATTCATTTGTTTTTTATTTTTTAAATTATTATTATCTTGGTCACTATAGCAGTACTTCATATTATTATAAGGTTTAATAATAATAATACTATTGTTAATTGAAATGATTTACTGGTGGATCCCACACTGCATTAAATAGAAAATGTGGAAGAAAGGGAATATATACACCTATATAAATTAAAACAGTAATACAACCACCGTAATACTGACAGTGACAATTTGAGTCACACTATGACTGACTCAGTCTCACTACAACTCAGACAAGTCAGATATTTTGTCTTTAACCCACTCCCAGAAAAAATAAACCAGTGGTGTTAAATGACACATACATGCCGGCCACTTAGCAGCTGATGCAATTATGCTATGGGGAAATTTTTATAGTGAATTTTTATTATTTTGTAACTATTATCAAAGACTCTGCTACTGATATGTCAAAAAATTTATGTGGACATAGTCCTGTTGTTCCAATTTGCCTTTATTGAGAAATAAAACGGCTTGGCTTTAGTTGAGGACCCCAAAACTACGAATAACGAAAAGGTTAGGTTAGAGTTAGCTCTATATTAGTAGATGGCCGTCATAGCCCGTTATAAACTTGTCTTTTTTAAAAAAATTGGCACAATTTAGAAAAAAAAAACTTTTACATTTTCACATTTAGTAAATCCTGGGGTCCTCAACTAAAGTGTAACCGATAAAACTTCAATACATGTATTTATCTAAACAAAACTTTTGTGTTAAAGATTATCTGAAGATTTGATCTGATAAACTCTCAATGTGATTTATCAAAAATTCTGTGACCTTATTTCTTATACTTGTATCATTCATTGGCTTGCCTTGGCTTGGCTTGGCTTTAGTTGAGGACTCTAAGACTGCACGAATAACCAAAAGGTTAGGTTAGAGTTGGCTCTGTATCAAATATGATACAGCTTATCTTTTTTTTCTAAATTACATTAAAAAAAATTCATTTTTACATTTAGTAATTCTTTTGTTTGTTCACATTCATTTGTCTGCGTTATTGGAGGCAATTAGACTGAATGCTCATCACAAGTGAAATGTACTGAATCAAAAAGCTTCCTTCTTAATGGCTTGAAGTTGTATAATGACTTGTTAGATGACATTGTTGAATGATTCGGAATTTAAAATAATTATTAATTAACAAAGCATTTTACATTCTAAGTGAAGCTACAATTTATATCTAGTACTTAATATTATTATATCTATTGTTGAAGTGAACAAGACGCTATTACAGTTGCTGCCTATTGTATTATTAAGTATAATTGTATTTTGACAAGTCCAAGTATTCCAATAAGAATCTACATATGATGTAGGAGAATAAACAAAAATATTTGTACCACACTCTTCATCTAATCTCTTTATTATTGAAACATATAGGCATGCTTCAGAAGCACGCGCGTTTCTGACGCTATAATGTCAGTATACGCGCGACCCACGGAAGTGTGCCTTTAGACAAACAACGCAATTTACAAACACAATGGTTGTTCCAGTGAATTCCTTCATTTGCAAGTCAATTAATGTCATTGTAGTGTTCCTGTTTATAATGCATCTATTGGGACGGTTTTTACGCAATTTTAAAATGTTAAACCTTGACTTGACTTGACTAGGGGTTCGTTTTCACCTATATACCCTCTAGGTCAGCGGTTCTCAAACTTTTTTGGCGAAGGAAAAAGCCTTAATATAATTATAAAAAACTGATTTATATGTATTTATGAATAATCATATTGCAATGTAATATTACGTAATATTTAGTTGGAATATTTAGATGTGACCTTATCATCTCCCTTTGGTAGGTATTTTTTGCAATATTTTAGCCCTAGGGTTCCGCAGAACACCACTTTGAGAATGGCTGCTCTAGGTTGAAGTTCCTTGTTGGGAGAATCCTCTGTTTCTTTAGCTAACTAGTGTGGAATTTTGGTTATAGTTTGGGGGGAATGAAACAACTTAAAGTTGCCAAATGCGATCGGATAATCGACGGATGATAGGGAATCCAAACCATATTATTTTAGTGTGGGAATAGTAATTAATGCGAAGTCTGGGATGATATACATAGTATTGCCTTTAATTATTTTGGGAATACTGTTTAGTCCGATGTCTTGCCCTGACTATGGCAGCTGTAAATCTTTATAACGTTTTCGTAAGCCGCATTACTAAAGTAATTCACCTAAGTCTTATATATCTATCTAATATCTTTTTTTTGTATGCCCGCAAATTTGGAAATCATTAAAAGTGTGCCGCTACAAAAAAAAAAGTTAATAATCGCTGATCTATATATATATCGTCGCTTAGCAAACACCTGACCTTAGTCAGGAGGAGTGAAGAAATAAATAAATAAATAAATTCTTTATTGTAATAAAAAAAGTAATATTTTTTACATAAGTAGGCGAGCTTAATGCCGTTGGCATTATCTACTAGCTAACCTTTGTCGGTGTGAAATAGTTTTTTTTTTAATAATTGAATTTAATAATCTTCATGATCGTATTTGCGAAAGTTACTGCATATTAACAATAATAATATATTTACATTCCATTCAAAATCTCAATGGTTACGCTCTAGTTAACGTGGTTTTGTGGCATTGGCTTTCGTTTTCTTTTTTATATCTAATTAAAGCTGCAAGTTGCTGACGTGGCAATATTAATGACCACGACTCCCTAATAATAATAACTTTATTGTAATTAAAGAAAATATTACATAAGAATAGACTTCTATTTCTACATAAGAAACTACAATACTTAATATCCGTATGAAAGTTCACACTCGCCAGTCGTCAGTCGACACAAAAATAATCAACCGGGGTAAGACCGCGGGTATAGTTTGCTAGTTACATATTATTTTAGACTGCTGCCCCACCCTGAGCCCATGGTTGGGTGTAAAAGATTTTACGATATATAATAGTATAAGATAATACATTATAAGCGGGTAGTTTCATCTAAATACATTATAAACTATAAATTATCGTGATTTTATTAAATTTTATTTACATATGCCAGTGTATAGACCAGTGTGCCGTAGCATTTTTGTGTGCCACGAAATTCTAAAAGTGTGCCACAACAAAAAAAAAATGTTGAGAATCACTGGTATAGACGTTTGGCTACCTGCTCAAAGTGTGATAATATGACATAAATAAATAATATTAAACATATACTAAAGTAATTATAGTATTGTAAACGGGAATGTTTAGTTCTGCGCGCTACCGATAGGTTCGCTTTGATTCGACTTCGCATTATAAAGTGAAAAGAAATAGTTGCGTTTTTAAAGTTTTAGGAGCACTGACTTTCTGATTTACGGAGAAAGGTAGACTATGACTAACGACTTTACTTAATGGTCTTTTATGATTTTTGTATACCTACAGTTAGTCGTTGTCATCTTGATTTCTCTCGAAAGTTCTAGACTAACTGACCACTGTCACTGTTGGTCGTATTTAGATCGACTTTATATAATTCGGCCACGGGTCGACGACCTGCAGAGGGTCCATGTGAGCATATAAGAAAATTTTGGCTTTTACGCAAGTTGTGACTTTAATTTTGGCTCTACATAATATAATAATAAATATACACCGATGAACAATACAGAGTAACCTTAATGTAACGACCCTCAATATAACGATTTCCTCTATTTAACGAATTTTTCGAAGTCCCCTAGCACTACCCGTAAAAGCTATATTACGAATATGAAATGAAATGAAATGAAATGAAAATCGTTTATTAGCATAGGCACTAAAGGCGTGCACTTGCTCATCGTTAGACTCTATCGTGACTTCGGGAAGGCGTATGGCGAGAAGAATATCACAAGAAACTCGTCAATCATAGCCTGTACATAAAGTAATAATAATAAAAAAAAACTGAATTTTAATTCAGAAAAAAAAAAGTGAATAACAATTTATAAATCATATTACACAGTGGTTACAATAAATGTCAAATTAATAACATATATGTATATAATACATGTATATGTCCAATAATATGTATATAAAAATATTTTAAAAAAATTAAATAAAAAAATATATAGCTACCTATACAACATTTAAAAAAAATACAGTAAAAAAATAAAATAATCCTTCTAGTAAGCCAACAGTAAGTCAAGCTCAAACACTAGTTTAACCACGCATTTCCATCGCTCATATAATCAATAATTCTGTAATAAGCCTTTTTAATTAGCGTCTGCTTTACAATCTTTTTCATAGCAGGAGTGGGCAGACTTGTTAAGTCATTGGGCAATTTGTTATACATTCTGATCCCCACTCCTATAAACGATTTACGGGTTTTTGACAAGCGAAAATAAGGTACTGCCAATTACCAATACATTTGTTAAAAACCTTTTTATAAATAATTTTCAATATAAAAAGAAGGTAATATTTACCTCTATTTAACGAAATCGTTCGCTATAACAGGGAAAGCAGATTAGTACCTACGTAAAGCTGAGATTAATATTTTTTTTAAACCTTGTTAAAACTAATCGTAGACCAACCTAACCTCTGTATAACGAACCTCATTGTAGCAAATTACTTGATATAACGAATTATTTTCTGATTCCCTTTAGTATCGTTATATCAAGGTTGTATTTAATTATTAATAGATTCATAACAGTTTTAGATAAAGGTTATTAAATTGCAAGTTTAATGAACTGATAAGAAGGTGAACAATGAAAGAGAAATGCGTGAATATAATCGTAAAACAACATGACGATTCTTTAACATCTGAGACTCGATCTTAGAACTCAGAGTCATACATATATATTTTCTTAACGCGTTCTCTTTTCAAATTTCAGCGTAATATTACTAAGGTCGTGTATAAGCTGGTATTACAATTGGTCTCTCGAGGCGAACAGAAGTAAACTAGTTACGTTATTGAAAGAAAAGAAGAAAATACTCGAAGAAGTTAAGAATACGGAAACTTATAAGGTAACCGGAACTTTGGGTAGCATAGGCAAGGCTTAAGTAAGGTGGTCAACAAATTCTTACACCAGGGTAAACGAACCTTTACACATTAACATGCCAATTTTTCTAAAGAAATGTTTAATGAGGTCATAGACATGCCATCAAATAATTTTGGCTATGTGATTATTGGGAAAATAATAATAAAAAACTTTTAATTTACTACAAAAAAGGTATATTTTGCAATGTTCTTATTTCAAAAATTACATCTGAAATACTTGCTTCACACTTTTTTCAAATTTAATAAATAAATAAAACATTTATTTTTAAATATTTTACAATATGTTACCTTGGCAGCAAAAACCAGTGTTGGTTTGTCTTGCCGCTGCACATTCGTCTTACGTTTTTCTAAATATAGCTTAATTATAATATAACTTAAATTAATATAAAAATATGTTAATATAAATAACAAAATATAATAAAAAAAAAATAATAATAATAATAATTTTATAATTGCGGGTAGATTTGAGAAACCGCCATCTGTTAATTTTTTAATTTTATTTTATATTTGTAATTTTTTATTGTTCAAAGACTGTGTTTTCTTAGTGCATAATGAATTACTGATCAGTGACCTGTCAGAAATATTACACTATTTAAATGGCATTTCAGGTTGCAACGGAAATATTAGAAAAATTTGGCAGTCCGGAGCCAGTGAGGAGGCCGTTCAGACCAACGATCAATGTGCCCGGTAACGCACCCTCAACCCCATCCCCTAGCTATCGTAGGTTCCACTTTTAGTTTAGATTTTTTTTTCCCTATTAAAAATGCTTGAGGTGTAATTTCTGAAATGCATGCCTTAAGGCTCGATATTCGAGTTGCCTGTGAAAGAAATATAGTACTAAATATTATAAAATTTAAAAAAAAAGAGCAAATATTTTCTTATAGCAACACCGGGTCAGTTACGTCAAAGACAACTTGGACAGTCTACACCTATCTCGGCCATTGACAGATAAAACTTTGACAATGGCGGTCAGTCCTTTAACACCAATCAGAAATGGACCACGTTTAAGTGTATGTATTTTATAAGCATTTATTCCTGTGACATTACAAGCCGGCATAGTGGGGGCAAAAGTTTACTATAGATTAATTGGCTGCTATTTCTTTACATTGAGTTTGATGTTATATTCTGTTGTCTTACATCATTCGTAGATTCTTATTAGAACACTTGGACTTGCTAAAATACAAGTCGGCTTATCACGAATTTAGTCTGGCTTTCGAATCGAGCTGTCACAAGTAAAACGGATCCGTTAACAATCGGGATCATGAATTTTACTAGCGACTAACGAGCACCAGCAATCTATCAAATGAACGAAAGATCGAGACGTTCGAAAATTAACAAAAGTATCTAAAATATTGTAGTTCCAAATCCGCACGCGGTGGCGCTGCTCAAATTTCCATACAAATCGCTTGAAGCCAGACTAAAATTCGTGATAAGCCCACTGTTTCCGACTTTTGCTCTCGCTGATTAGTCCGAAAGGGAACGCTGCAATTTCTGTGTATCGGAGGAGAGATATCCTAATAAAAAAAATTGTTTTGCAGTCTGTACATTTGCCTCGACCCGTATTGAATAACTCGAGGACC
>JAPWLS010001195.1:0-36452 GCA_028551675.1 Tineola bisselliella
ACTCAGAAACCTTCGTGGGCTCATGCACAACAACTTTGCTAAAGATCATTACATGATCAAATGCATAGTTTACGATTCTATACAGAACATACAGACAAACATTATTTTTTTTATATATATAGACGTGACCACTATGTTAATGTTTGATTTAAAGATAAAATTAACTTAATTAAAAATTAATTAATCATCAAGATGGACTTTTTTAACAATACCAAATTATCGGTTCAGTTCAGGAGAATCATCCGGTAGGTATTTATTAAGTGTTTTTTCCTTAATATAAATTTATAAAACCGGTTAGTTGTCAATTGTCAAAGACGAAGAGATGCTGTGTCAGTTCAATGAATGTTATTGTATTTTTAACACGCTTTTTTTTATTATTAGCTTGGGTTGTATGTATGTATGTATGTAACGGAATCTTTGAGCATAATTTCCACCAATTTCCAGAAGTCTGATTAATTTGAATCTTTGCATACGTATTAAGGATCGATGACAATGCAATAATTTAATAACAGTTTCCCATTATCCTCATTAGGACCGCCAGGATTTATAAATTCTTTTACAGATCCTGTGTAGTGGAGTGAAAGAGATAAAGCTAGCGCGCGTGTTTTTTTAGTTTTTTAAACTATTTAATTATTTCTCTACTTCTTTCACATTAGTCATAAAAATATATCTTAATGTACTTGATATTTACTTAAGCAATAATTGTGTTGTATACAAAAAAATATATATGCGATCTTTATTGAATACTAGCTGATGCCCGCGGCTTCGCTCCCGTTAAGAAGTATTATTATTAATTAGGTATAGTTTTTGCGGCTTTATTTTTGTTTAGCGTGTGTAAAAACGTCTTCATCACAGTAACTCCAATCTTTAATTTCAGTTCAATCAGTCGAAAATCTAATAAGATTTATACAAACTTTCATCCCCTATTTTATCCCCTTGGGGGCAGAATTGATCAAAATCCTTTCTTAGCGGATGCCTACGTCATAATATCTACCTGCATGCCAAATTTCAGCCCGATCCGTCCAGTGGTTTGGGCTGTGCGTTGATAGATCACTAAGTCAGTCAGTCAGTCAGTCACCTTTGAGTTTTATATATATAGATTACGTTATAAATACAAGGATATCAATACGGGTTAGAGCAGAGGCGGCTCGTCCTAAAGAGCGCTGGTGCAGTGCACTCCCACGAAAATTACAGAAGTAATCTATATTTCTTCATAATACATACTATCCTTACATTACATTCATTCTATTCTGCTATGCCTATACAATAGTATATTATATTACCTATATCTACGCCGCTGTAGTATAAGTTCTGTAATTTTCGTGGGAGTGCACTGCACCAGCGCTCTTTAGGATGAGCCGCCTCTGTATGCAACATATTACTATTTTATTTATTCTTGCTGATTTATGATTTCATGTGATTTTTTCCAAAGTGTTTTTTAAACTTTGAAATGATAGGTAATTATATACATTTAAATACATCCACTGAAGCTAAATATTAAACACTAAACCGTAAAGATTTTTAAATACAAGCACATATATATATATATATACGGGTCTCTGAGGCCCCCACGTCAGTGTTTACGTGAAATTAAATCCACCTCAGTAGTTAAAGGTTAGAGACATACCAGGATCACAGTACAGGAGGATAGTTTCGACCTAGAACTAAAAACCTCGTTGCTCTTAAGCCGCGTCTCCTGGTCGTGTTTCTTCGAAACATTACACAAAAACATTGAAACATTGGGGCGTGGCCGTACACAATGTTTTTGCTTTCTGTCGACCACGGAAAACAAAAAACATTGTGTACGAATACAAAAATGTGTACGGCCGCGCCCCAATGTTTAAATGTTTTTTTGTGTAATGTTTCGAAGAAACACGACCAGGAGACTCGGCTTTACAAAAAATGTGTATTCTGGTAATAAACTTATCTTATATTACAATACGTCACTAATGACTTAGGTGAGACTCAGTTGTGAATAAGCGTGCGCGCGCGCAGTTGTGTTTTTTTGCGTTAAAATGCTACTTGTATAAGCTTGTATATTTTGTTTAAAGGTGTAATATGTTTATTAATTTTAATTTTGTGATAATTTGTGTTCATTGTTTTATAGTCTTTGTTAGGACTCAGTTTGTAGGTGAGTACTAGAAATTAGTTTTCTAGATTTATAATTAGTACGTTTATTCGGATAAAAAAGATACATTTATTTATATATTACATAACATAGACCAGATATATGAGGTAAAAATATACTTTATTAATTGTCGCAATATTTTTTTTGTTATTAAACAAGTTTTACTTCTTATCGACAGGTTAAACGTTTGTTTAACCTCTGTAATGTTAAATACGTAGAAATATTACTGTTAACGACTTGGCTTTAGTTGAGGATCCCAAGATTGTGCGAATAACGAAAAGGTTAGATTAGGCTAGAGTAGGGATGGGCAAATGAAAAAAATATATCGATATATGTCGTATCGATATTTTTAAACAATATCGATATATACTGAATAAAAAAAATCGATATTTCGATATATCAAGTGCAATTACCTGAAAAAATTGTTAAAATATTTGAACGTGAAAAAAATTAATACATATTTGGAAATTATATTAATTTTACATGTATTGTACAATGTACACACACAGGTTATCACACTCAACTATTACTCACAAATACTAAAGAAACTACCCATAGACATGTTTTTTGGTTGCGTTCACAAACTACAGAGGGATATAGACAGCACTGATACCAAAACTCACAAGCAAATTCTCGCACGCTCTGTTTTATATTCATTTGCGAATAAGACGGGCAAAATATCGCAATAATAAGTAGAATACATAATTCATATAAAATATAATAAAATTCTTAAAAAATATCGACTTCGATATTCAAAAATAAATATCGATTATCGATATTTCGAAATAAAAAATATCGCCGATATGTATCGATTATTTTTTGAAAAAATATCGATAGTTGGTGCCCTTCCCTAGGCTAGAGTTGGCTCTGTATTTTAACTGCTATAAGGCTGCTATACAGCTCCAGATAGTATTTATGTATTCTTTATATTATTTTATTATTGTGTTTGTATTTATTAATCTTCTTACTTGTTTTATATATTTACTAGAGATGTTCCGACTAGTCGGCCACTAGTCGGTAAAGCCGACTATCCGGCTTCTTACTTTGTGTATATTTCTCAATAAAATGTATGTGTTACTTCCTTGTAAAGAAAATATATTGATGACATTTATCAAACAAAATTAGTATCTTAATTAAAAAACAAATCGACATAATATTTAATGACATATATTGCAATACTGCGTGATGATATTTGAAACTATCGTCAAACTAGTGAGCTGTAAAACTCAAAAAACTTTTTTTGTTATTTATATTTGTCCACATGTTAGTAGTGACTGAAATTGCAGCGAATCAGCTGTAAACGAAGCGTCACGGGAATCCCCTAAACCGTAGTCGGCTTGGCCGATTAGTCGGCTTATTTACAACCGACTAATCGGCTAGTCGCCTAGTCGGCCAAAGTCATAATCGGCACATCTCTACTATTTACATTATTATTTATTTATTTTTTACATTATTGTTTATTCTTTTTTTATGTTATTTTTGATATGCATATATGTATGCAACCTTTCTGCTGGTCCTAAAGGTGAACTGGTAGACAATACCCAAAGGCAGCGCTGCCCAACTTATCATAGCCCGCGGGCCATATTTTCTTCACCAAACATATCGGGGGCCAAGAAGGTTGATGAATGAAAAGTCAGTTTATGTTCTTGTTCAGAATAAATAAACAATCCATTTCCTAGCGATCTTGAAATTCTCGATTTTCGAGGTCTATTTTATTTTATTAGTAGCACTCATATTCAATAATTATTTTAATTAATAAATAAATATGTAATTAAGTTAATAATATTATAACACAGTCACCCTTCAACAAATTCTAGAAATTTAGTTACATAAATTTATTCATAGTAAAATGTACTCGCGGGCCGTAAAAATAATTTGGCGGGCCGTATACGTGCCAGTTGGACAGCGCTGCCCAAAGGCATTAAGTTCGTCTTTTGTATTTAAATTCAATGAAGTTTTAAATAAACAAATAAATAAGGCAGAAAGTATATCAAAGACAGGTCATTCTACAACTCGAGTGTTTATCATATTATAGTGTTAATGTAATTTTATTGGTAGACTAAATAAAATGATAAATATTAAACCACACTTTATTTATACATAAATATATAATAAACACATCCGCCATCTAGTGGTGAGATTAAACATTATCCATTTCTAAGAAATAACAAAATATAATATATTTATACATTATATACATGAATATAGGCAGTTCTCGTACTTACGACATGTTAGATTCTTGAAATAAGCGACGTAATTCGAGACATATTTTTTCATATGTTTACATGTAAAACCCAAGGGTTAGGTTCAAAGACGCAATAACTCCTTGATCCAATGGTTGCAACAACGAAGTCGTGTTTGGAGGAACAAAACTTCGCGACAAATGCATTCTCCTATGTCGGAAATCGAAACAATTGACGTATGCTTGAGGAATAGTGTCAAAAAATTGTTTGACGTAACTCGAAACGACATAACCACTTTCAGAAATAATTATTTTAGCATATTTGTATTCTTACATTAAGTTTTACATTTCAGGTGAGCCATGTAAAGTGAATAACGATAATGGTACCTGTAAGAGATTTACGGAATGTGCGCGCGCGCAGAGTGATTTCAGAAACGGCATTATACCACAGGTTATACTTGTTAATATAACTGTTTAGTACACTGACATTTCTTTATACAATAATGACACGTATTTAGGAACCACGTTCGAGTATAGATTCACTGATTAGAGTTCAAAACTTCAAACATCACTCAGCCATATGAAATAAAATAGACCAATCACAAGCTTGAAACATTGTTGACGTAATGTCTGACCAATGATAATAATCCATTGCAACTGTCTACTGTCACCTAGCTGTCATTACGTTCTGTTACACGCATTTATAAGAAATCGTTTCAATCGTTACTTATTAAAATATAAATAACAGAAAGACAAAAAATGCAAATTAATGTTTAAACTAGATGTTTGCAAAAAATACTATTTTATTTTGATTACTGTCTAATGGTTGTCGTATTTATTAGTAAATAATTATTACTGCATAAATTGGAATAAAATGTATCTAAGTAATTATCAGGTGATCACAGATCAAACTGCACCCGAGTGTTATTTCTGGATATGGACTTAGTGTTCTGTGGGCTTATCACGAATTTAGTCTGGCTTTCGAATCAAGCTGTCACAAGTAAAACGGATCCGTTAGCAATCGGGATCATGAATTTTTACTAACGACTAACGAGCACCAGCAATTTGTCAAACGAACGAAAGATCGAGACGTTCGAAAATTAATAAAATCTCAAAGTATCTAAAATATTGTAGTTCCAAATCCACACGCGGTGGCGCTGCTCAAATTTCCATACAAATCGCTTGAAGCGAACTCGGTTCGAAAGCCAGACTAAAATTCGTGATAAGCCCACTGTATTTATAGTGTTAAAAGTATTTCATCTTAATATTCTTGGGGAGTAACCATCATCGGACTTTATCTAATCCCTGATACTCAACAACCAAAGTATATATCTTTGGGTACTACTAACTTAGTTGTAACTAACATATTTTGGAACATTTTTCTGAGATACTCAATACAACAACTTTAAATCGCTATATAAAATTGCGTATGGTAGACAAACAATGATTGACGAGTTCCTTGTGGTCTTCTTCTCGTCATACACCTTTCCGAAGCCATTGTAGAGTCTAACGATGAGCACGCTCTAAGTACACGCATTTAATCCCTATGCTAATAAACTAATTTCATTTCATTTCATGCTAATAGGATTCGGTGATGTAATTATAAAAAACATATACGTGTTTCAGAAATGTAGCTTCGAACATTCGTTGCCAGTAATTTGTTGTATAAATCCACCCTCAAACACGACTAACCCAAAACCGGACTACACGGACTACGATGACGATCCGGATGTTTGTCCAGAAGTGTCTGCCAATTTAACCAAACCCAAAACTGGAAGAAAAGCTTGGGATAGTAAGTTCTTTTTGTTTATATATTCTGAACGTTAATGTAGACGATAAAATCTTCTTCTTCTTCTTTTATTAATGGTCTCACGTATCTATTAAAGACAATTCTGTCAATGTCGAGTATTCAATAAGAAATTATGAAATTTTAATTCATGTGAAAACTTTCAACTAAAAAAAAAAATTTCGCACGGGTCCTCTTGGATAGTCAGATTTTTTTATATTTCTGTTTTAGACATTATCAAAAGTTGCCACTGTCAATATTATTATTGTAATTATCAGATAACAGTGGGCTTATCACGAATTTAGTCTGGCTTTCGAATCGAGCTGTCACAAGTAAAACGGATTCGTTAGCAATCGGGATCATGAATTTTTACTAACGACTAACGAGCACCAGCAATCTATCAAATGAACGAAAGATCGAGACGTTCGAAAATTAACAAAAAGTATCTAAAATATTGTAGTTCCAAATCCGCTGCTCAAATTTCCATACAAATCGCTTGAGGCGAACTCGGTTCGAAAGCCAGACTAGAATTCGTGATAAGCCCACAGAATTTCATTAATTACTTACACTTAAATATGAAATAAATGGTTTTTTTGACATGAGGTTTTACGTGTGAATTAATTGTAATCTCTTATTGGATTTTTGCCCGAATACTCAACATTGGCAGAATTGTCTTCATTAGACATCTGAGGCCATTAATAAAGAAGAAGAAGAAGAAGTAGATATTATAAAATTTTAATTCATATGTAAAGCCTCATGTCAAAAAAAAACAAATCTTTCGCATAGTCAAATTTTTTAAATTTCTGTTTTAGACATTATTAAAAGTTGCCACTGTCATATTATTATTATAATTATCAGATAGCAGAATTTTATTAATTACATACACTTAAATATGTAATAAATTATTATTTTAGAATGCATAGACTACCAAGAGCGGCTGGTGTATCCATGCGTTAAAGCCAGCACTCTCTCTGGCGGACTGACGCGAGTTAACTATTGCCAGCACAGTGCAGACGAATTAATTATAGGCGGAGAAAACGCTGGATACGGGGAATTCCCGCATATGGTAAGAAGTCTGCTAGATGTCTACGCTCATTTTAAAAAATATAATAATGCACTAGCTTTTACCCGCGACTTCGCTCGCATTTAAGTCATTAAATAAATATCAGAGATCATTTCAATAGAAATGAATCAATATGATTCCAAACAGCTGAAACTATAGTCAGTTGGAAATTTTTTTTTAAATAAAAAGTATCCTATGTTACTTGTAGTACCTCCAAAAATATGTGTACAAAGTTTCATGATGATCGGTTAAGTAGTTGTTGCGTGAAAACGTAACAAACAAATTCACATTTACATTTATAATATTAGTAGGGATAGTCAGAATGTATGAGGTTCCAGAAAGGCATTAGAAATTTGCCAATTATAGCCTGTACAATATAATGTTAGTATTAGCAGGTACATTCTTGCTTGGCTTTAATTAAGCATCTTTACTCAATGCAATGAATGCAAATAAAGCTAGTACCCAAGTATATAAGCACACCAACATACACACATGCAATTTTAAACAATTGAAATAGTTACCTATATATATATATTCTTATGAACCACAGGCATTGTTGGGTTTTGGTGCAACTCCAGAGCAAGCGTCGTGGGATTGCGGTGGAACTCTAATAAGTGAAAAATTCATTTTAACAGCTGGACATTGCACTACAACCAGATTGTGAGTGAAATAATTTACAATTATAAGGTCTCGGGTTTGATTCCAATATTACAATAAGTGAAACTTCCAGAAACACGGTAAACTCGATTTAACGACGAACTCCGTAAAACGTAGAAATTATTATTTACACCCACTCTAAATAACGACAAAGATACATAATTATTAAGCAATAGACAGTACTTTCTAAGATGCTGAAATTAATAAGAACTGTAGCTGTGTTCGTTCTTTATACTTTATTAGGAAATACATATCTATACTTCTATACTAGTATTATATAGAGGAAAGATTTGTATTTTTGTATGTTTGTAACGAATTGGCTCAAAAACTACTGATCAATATAAGTTATATAAGTTACAGGAAAAAATAAGGATCCTTACTAAAACTACAATAATGTAACTCAAGGTTGCCAAAAATTGCCATAAAAGGCAGGCGTCGTTGAAATATGAAACAGCATTAAACTTCACTTATATCTTCATTACTACGCAAACGAAGTCGGTGGCAACAGCTAAAAATCAATTTTTATTCTCTCCATTCAACGACAACTCTCAATAAGTATCGCTATATAGAGTTCATAGTACAGAACCTTACTTACTACTAAGATTTAATTAAAAAGCGACCGTGGCCTAGTGGTTGAGGGTGCGGACTCGCGGTCGAGGGACCCCGCGTTCGAATCTCTCAAAAATTAAGCCGGTACCAATCAGAGGCGGCTCGTCCTAAAGAGCGCTGGTGCAGTGCACTCCCACGAAAATTACAGATGTAATCTATATTTCTTCATAATACATACTATCCTTACATTACATTCATTCTATTCTATACAATAGTATATTATATTACCTATATCTACGCCGCTGTAATATAAGTTCTGTAATTTTCGTGGGAGTGCACTGCACCAGCGCTCTTCAGGACGAGACGCCTCTGGTACCAGTGTAACTTTGTTATATGTACTTTGGCCGCTCAATGCCTATATAGGCACACAGAGTGGTAGGCAGACTGATGATGGCATTAGCCCAGTATGTCGTCCTGGAGAAGTACCATCACTTTCAAGCGGAACACCCGTGAAGTGACCTAGTCGCGTTTCGGGATTAGCTTGGAAGTAGCCGGGATAACGAGAGGAGTGTGCCCTGTTAATTTGGACAGAGCACATTCGTCTCCTCAAGCCGCCATAGTAGACATCTGTCTGTGGTAACAGTTGTCTATGATCATGAACCGCACTCTAGCTTAACATCAGGCGGAGTGTGGTCATATGCTGGGCAATCAATATAATAAAAAAAGATACAAATAATTTAATCAATAGGGAAAACAACCTGTTTGTAGACCTAATTAATAATTATACCTTATTTTAGAGGTGACGTGGCATACGTCAGATTGTCACTGTTAAAAAGAACGGATCCTATTAACAGTGCAACTAAACGCCTCTACAACATTGCTAGGATTATAAAACACCCGGATTACAAACCACCACAGAAATACAACGACATCGCTTTGTTAGAAACGACTACCACGTGAGTATTATGTTGTGGGGTAATACCACCACTTAAGTTGCACCCATATGATTTGTACTCGATAAGCGTCATTCATTTTATAATAGCTATAAAAAGAATAATTTTAGTGTATTATTATTATTTTCCTTAAATCTATTTGGTACTTGTTTTTTAATTATTATGTAACATCTAAATTATGTATTTATGTAATTTTGTAACAAATGTAGTATCTATCCCTTTATCACCTTGAGCATGCCGTGCTATCCTATAATTTTAATTTCATAGTAACCTTTTTATAATATGTAGTCCTAATGTAATTTTGTAGGTAAGCTTTATAAATAAATATCGTATGAGATAACCCAAAATTTTTTGGAAATTCTAATGGGCTATAATTAAATTAACAAGTACAGAATTTATTAACACTAGATTTACCAGACCAGTCAAAATAACCGCTCTTGCAAGATCAAATTACAATTTCTACAGCAAGTAACATTTTCTTTAATTCTTCTAATCTTCTTTAATTTATAACAGAAGAATTAGATTTATGAATTTTATATTATTTTATATATATTTGTAACAAATATATACTTTTTAAATAAATCTGGTAAATCTAGTGTTAAATAAATATTAATTATAGAGACAACACGACCGCTCGACTCGAGCGCTGGTCCAAGAATGAAGTCACCACGAGTCTTTTATCAATGGCTTGCGTACCATAGACATCACAAACTTTATTTTCAGAATTTTATTAGATAGATTCGCAGTACCCGCCTGTCTTCATTTTGGTAATGAAATCCGTGACAGTAGTGTGGTGGCCTTGGGATGGGGCACCACTAAGCACCGGGGGGATGTCTCAAATATATTGCAGAAGGTAAATAATAAACACGTGGCGATTTTCAAATAGATACACTTTTTGCAGCTATATAAGCGATAGAAATAGAAAGAGAGACGATCCCTCTCACAGCAGAATTTCACACATGCCTCAACTTCGACACGATAAAAATATAGTCATCCCTTTCTAATGATTGTTTCTTCCAATCCAATGTTCAATCTGTATCTATTTGAAGATTGTTGTTTGTACTAGCTTTATTTGTATTCATTGTATTTAGTAAAGATGCTTAATTCAAGCCAAGCAAGAATGTACCTGCTAATACTAACATTGTATTGTAGAGGCTATGATTGGCGAATTTCTTGTGATTACTTCTTGTCATACGCCTTTTAAGAAATCTCGTAGATTCTGACCATGCGCAAGCGCTTGAAGGGCTTATGCGAAATAAAGATTTCCGTGTTATTATAGTACATAATTTAAAAAAAAAACACTATGACAGCTATACTATTTATAATTAGATCACTTATTTAAGATACTTTGTTTTTTCCAGGTCAAATTAACTAAATACACGAAGGAGGAATGCGATGAGAATTATTCAGAAAATAGAAATTTAAAACAGGGAATTTTGGATTCACAGATATGTTATGGAGATAAATTCGAGTCTAAAGACACTTGTCAAGTAAGTCTACTATACCAGTGGTTCCCAAAAAACTCATTTAACAAATATTTCCAATCTTGAGATTCACTAGACTTTCTTAGAAAAATGTTAGTGGCGAGTCGCGGAACTATTTAATGTAATCTTATTTATTCTAATTGGAATATAAATGGACTGTTCTATTGATACATACATACATTTTAGGGACTTAATATATGAAATGAAAATAGTTTATTAGCATAGGCACTAAAGGCGTGCACTTGCTCATCGTTAAACTTTACAATGGCTTCGGAAAGGCATATGACGAGAAGAATACAAAAAACTCGTCAATCACATAGCCTGTATATAAAATAATTAACAAAAAAAAAAGAAAAAAATTCACATACTCTCGCGTTTGGTAAATCAATTATATAGGAGAAAAAAAAACCATATATTCAAGTATGTTTAAATCATTCGTCAATAGATGGCGCTCTCTTAAATTATAACGTCTTAGGGCTCAAGCAAAAATCCTCTTTAACCCTTCATCGGACGTCCCTCAAAAACCCAGATCGGGCGCGGTGTGCTTGACGGGCTCATTGAGAAAATTGATTAAATTTTTCTAATTAAATCTAACATGAAAATCAATATCAATCTTTTTTATTTCCCCTTTAAATCAGACTAAAAACTAAAAGACTACATAGAATCTATAATTGCTATACCTGTGAGATCGGCCGCGCCCGACTGAGGGTTAATTGTTAAAAATACCACTGTATGCAGAGGCGGCTCGTCCTAAAGAGCGCTGGTGCAGTGCACTCCCACGAAAATTACAGAAGTAATCTATATTTCTTCATAATACATACTATCCTTACATTACATTCATTCTATTCTACTATGCCTATACAATAGTATATTATATTACCTATATCTACGCCGCTGTAATATAAGTTCTGTAATTTTCGTGGGAGTGCACTGCACCAGCGCTCTTTAGGACGAGCCGCCTCTGACTGTATGGATACCATGTATAAAAATAATCCTAATAGAATCCAACTACCTTATCTCAAAACACACTATTTCAGGGCGACTCAGGAGGTCCAATTCAAATAAAGAACGCAGACATCCACTGCATGTATACCATCGTCGGAGTGACATCCTTTGGATCGGGCTGCGGGTACATCGGAGTACCAGGCGTATACACCAAAGTCGCTGATTACATCGACTGGATTGAGAGTGTAGTATGGCCATGAGTTTTCAAATAGATACACTTTCTGTAGGTATATAAGATCCCTCTCACAGCCTCAACTTCGACACGATAAGAATATATCTATCCCTTTCTAACGATCTGTATCAATTTGAAAATTACCGACTATACTCAAACAACATACACTATCTATACTAATATAATAAAGAGGAAGCATTTGATTGTTTGTTTGTACGTATTGAATAGGCTCCGAAACTACCGGACCAATTTAAAAATTCTTTTATCACTAGAATCGTACAAAATACCTGATGAACATAGGCTATAGAATATTTTTAAAAACGTTTGAGATCCATATGAAAACTTCAATAATCTAACCCAAAGTATGAAAAAATACTACTTTGCGAAAATTATTGACAATAGAGCAAAGTGATGTACTACAGTTTTATAGAGGACATCAATATCTACAAAAAAGTCTGCGATACCATATGTCTAACTATTACAGTTATGTCTCAATAACTACATTTTCATGTTAAAATTCATAGTACTTTATATCTTCAATATTACGCGAACGAAGTCGCTGGCAACAGCTAATACTAAATAAAACAATTGCTCTATAAATAAATCTTTAATTTCACTTAAAACACATAATAATAATAATAATATAAATTAAAAATAGACAATTTAATACAAACATATAAATAGAATTTAACGTAAATATATAAAATTACTATTAAAACGCCCCACTGCATAGATCATATCTCATATGTCGTTTTGTTATAATAGAATTTAAAAAAACAAGGGCCCCGTGGTTATAAAAATTCAATTACCGTCTGAAAGAAGTCTCACAGCAAGCCCACAGTCGCTGAATCCGTATGAAAAATGGCGTATAAGGTTTTACAGAAAAAAAATTCTATGTACAAAAATAGACAAAAGTTTGTAGGCTATATACGCTATCAAACTCTGACGCGCTCGAGGATTTTTTTTAAACTTTTTTTTTTACATTTTTGAGAATCCGTACACGCTCTCCCCGCCACTAAAAGGTCAACATCATATACAGTTTTTTTCTTAGTAGCATCTAATCTCCACGATCCAATAGGTCTTTAAAACGCTGGAGTAACAACACATTTAGCATTCTGGGCTCCCCTACTATAAAGTAAATACTCCCATACAACGAAACCTTCGTGGACAGTGGGATTCAATTAACGCTAACTATATTAAAATCCTACTACCGCCCATCTGCCCTAATCAGCGAAAAAGGCATACGTGCATTAGAACTATCTACTACAATAATAATAATAATAAATTTATAATAAAACACAGAAAAAAACAACCAGTAGACTCAATTGGGTATTTACAATCACTTAGTATATATCAAAATGTCAATTTATACAACTGTCACATACACACACACACAGAGGGCGCTGCTATCGTAATCTAAATTAAAAAAAAACAATTTGTTTCAAAAAAAAAAAATTGTCGGGTAGGTATATAATATACGCAATTTTACCCGACAATACGTTCAGTCGCACACCAACCACCTTCGAAGCTAGACGTCTCACACGCGACCTACATTAAAAAGCGATAACTACAACACATATATTTATCTCTTTCTAACATAAGGTTACCCAATTGACTATACCAATAATAATTTACGATTTAAAATCACTATAATTATAAAACACAGTGTAAACTCCATTTAACGCCAAACTCCTTAAAACGTCGACATTACCTTGTCATCCTTACAACGATACACTCTATATAGCATCACAGCAACTCAAGTAACATCATTATTAAGCAATACACAGTACTTGCTAAGTTGCAGAAATCGATAAGAACTGCAACTGTGTACGTTCTTTAAACTTCATTAATAAATACATATGTATTATAATAGTAAAATAAAATCAATATTACCTCCCTCCATTTAACGACAACTCTCAACAAGCGTCGCTATATAGAGTTCACACTGTATATTGGACCGAATAAGAATAAAATCCAATAAGCCAATGCAAACAAACAATATATTACAATACACTAAACTAATAAAAAGGGCATAAATACCAGCGATCCTATACTTCCGCCGATCATTTTCAAAACTACCCTCAAAGTCCATCACTTATATCAAAAACACAACACTCGCGGTGGATATCGCAAGATATCAAAGGAGAAGGAGTTGTCATCTGCAATTTAAAGAAAAAAAAACACCATATTTCTTACATGATCATGATCAAACCATCTGACGTTTCTAACAACAGTACCGTCATCTATCCATGAAATAAAATACTATAATGATAAAGGAAATTATTTTGCTTATAATTCCCGCTACAACATTCAATAACTTGTCTCGACGCGTTTTGCCACTTCACGTGGCATCATCAGGATACGTGTGGTATGATGATGCCACGTGAAGTGGCGAAACGCGTCGAGACAAGTTATTGAATGTTGTAGCGGGAATTACAAGCAAAATAATTTTAAACAATTTCCTTTAATATGGATTTTCGCAAAGTAACGCCTGAAACATCTAATTAAAATAAATAAATGCAAAATGGTCCCTCACGTTAATTCCTAGATGCCCCCAGGTCCACGCTGAGCACAGCGGCGGGGGCGGCGCGCCCTCAGCTTCTTCTTCTGTGTCTGCCCCCTCTGCCAAAACACGCACATAATAGCATTAGCCAACCACACCTGCCACACGCGCAGTCCACAATGGCCCACTCACCTCCGTCTGCGTTCACGCCGCACCTCACCATCTGCCCACCTCTCGTAGGCGCGCTCTCGCTTCAACCACTCCTGGTATTTGTACCACCACTCCTCCCACTTCACATAATCCGCGAGGGTGAGACCTGAAAATTATTAAATATACATTATCTAACTTCTGTACTAACAGACATTTTACTCGAGTTATAGAAGCATAAAGTCATAGAATTCCAATTAGAATAGTGTAATGCAAGATAAACCAATAAGAATACTTTCCCAGAATATTGAATGAAGGAATGATAAAAGTGTTTAAGATAGTATAATACAGGGGTCGGCAACCTATGACCCGCGGGTCACCGAGTGACCCATTTGGTAGTTTCAAGTGACCCACTTTAGTTCCGAAAATAAAGTATAAGATATACAAACATTTATTTTTTTTTCCAAAAAATTGACATCACAAGTTCAACATCAGGGGAGCCATTGATATCGTAGAGAAAGTATATTTCACTATGTTCGTAAGTATTTTCTTAATAAAATATATCTTATTATTTAATACGAAAATATCTCTGACCCAAACGTCTCTTCAAAACTCGCATTTTGGTTAATTTTGACCCGCGGCCAGAAAAAGGTTGCCGACCCCTGGTACAATATATAACGACAGTAGTGAAAAGAATGTATGATCACTTCGTCGACAAAACTACTATAATTAAGACAGTGCCGTTTGTAAATAAATTCTTTTTAAAAACACCTCCGCACGTGTCCTCGATTTAACTTTCGTCAAAATAAATATAAATGAAATAAATTTATTATTATCAATTTGATTTAGCTGCTGTATACTGGCATTGTCCACTTACATACTAACGTCATAATAATTCCTACTAATATTATAAATGTGAATGTGAGTTTGTTTGTTACATTTTCACGCAACAACTACTTAACCGATCATCATGAAACTTCGTACACATATTTTTGGAGGTACTACAAGTAACATAGAATACTTTTTTCCAACTGACTATAGTTTCAACTGTTTGGAATCATATTGATTCATTTCTATTGAAATGATCTCTGACACTTATTTAATGACTTAAATGCGAGCGAAGCCGCGGATAAAAGCTAGTACTAATATATAATAAATCTACTATGACGTAGAAGAATAGCTACTGTATAGGGGCATTGGCATCCTATTATATGTCTAGAGGTAAACATAAAATGACATTGATTATGTCCAAGCTTTATTGAATGTCATTGAATATAATTCATGATACCTCTCAAATAACCACGTTTCTTATAGTAATCGTAGCGGACACGAACGTCATCCCACGAAGGCATATCGACAGGCGCCACTGCCAACAACTCCTCAGGGTAACTACCCACAGGAGCTGGATCCAACCTGCAACAGACAGAAACATATTGACATTTGTAAAGTCTCCGGAAACCAAATATCATTTCCTTATTACTAATTTTATGCCTTTACCGCATATAATAGGCAATAGGCATGTGGACAGATTTTGAAATTGCCTTCTATAATGCAGGTATGCGTCTAATATTACCGAAAAACACAATATTTCAGTAATAAACTAAGTATATTACTGAAATATTGCGTTTTTTAATATCGGTTTTAAATTACGCGGAAAACGCTCATAGCTGTCATGTGACGTCACTCGCTCTGATTGGTGTTTCAATAAACATGGCCGATTGCAGTATTTTATACTTTTATTTTATTGAAAATCTTAATAATCTCAATTTAATTTACAAAATTGAGTAATTCATTGCAATACTTTTAACACTTTTTTCCCACTAAAATCATTATTTTATTATTTTTTTAACACTAGATTTACCAGCTTAAATATACCTATTACTAGCAAAACCAAAAAAGTATGTATTTGTTACAAATATATATAAAATAATATAAAATTCATAAAACTAATTCTTCTGTTATACATTAAAGAAGATTAGAAGAATTAAAGAAAATGTTACACGCAGTAGGAATTTTAATTTGATCTTGCAAGACCAGTCATTTTGACTTGTTTGGTAAATCTAGTGTTAATACTGTCCACAAACTTACTCATAAGTCTCCGGAGGCGCATCTTCTTCACCTTCAGGTCTCTCTATTCGCACATGCAGACCGGCCGATCTTCTAGTTATTTTCATATTCTCCAACCGAGCAGACCTATCCGCTGACCACTGCGCCATCTTTCCGAATCGCTCCGATAACGTCAACCTAGCAAGCAAGCAACACAAGATATAATAATAATAATAATTCTTTATTATACCAAAAATCACAAAAGGCATTTTCTATCATTTAACCTGATGAAATAATTTTTTTCCGCTGAGAAAAATATTTACGTAATTTTAATGTAATTTTTTTAAATTGATCATTTTTGTTGCCTCAAAAAAAAAGCATTATGTTCCGATTTTATATACCGTAAAAGAAAACAGTAACCAACTTCCAAAGTACATAAAACTGATTCTTAGACTTCTACCAAATATGTATAATATAAAAATAAAAACAAAATATAATTTATATCCCCATTGTCATATTTTATAGGACAGGCTGACTTAGCGTTAAAGAATTTTTTTTTGTTATATTATTTTTTCTTAACGTATTATGAACTTAATTTAAAGATTTCACCAAAAAATTTCAATGTTTTCGACGCTTGGAAAATAATGGGTTAAGTGCTAATATAAGGTGGGAGGTAGATCAAAAGAAACTTACTTCTGAGGTGCCGAGACATCACTGGCTGACGAGGAGTCGTCCCTGGCAGCTAACGCCGCATTGATAGTGGTGGGAGACACTCGGGCGGTCGTGGACGGAGTCTCTTTCTCCCCCTCACGTTTTATACGCCGAGGATGTATCGGCGGAGGACGGTTCACTGCCAACTGGCTGCGTTGCCATTCCAATACCTGATAATATTGACATTGGCTATAATACAAACATCAGAACAAGCGAATTACATATGCTAAAGTCGGGTCGGTATAAGTGGGCTTATCACGAATTTAGTCTGGCTTTCGAATCGAGCTGTCACAAGCAAAACGGATCCGTTAGCAATCAGGATCATGAATTTTTACTAACAACTAACGAGCACTAGCAATTTATCAAATGAACGAAAGATCGAGACGTTCGAAAATTAACAAAAAGAATCTAAAATATTGTAGTTCCAAATCCGCACGCGGTGGCGCAAGAGTGATTAAATGTAATGAAATCCTAATACAATTTAAAAATAAATTAAAAACATATTTAATTTTAAAACGCTTTTATTCAATTGACGAATACCTCCTCAATGATTCAAATTATTATTATTGTATTATATCAGCGGTTTTCAAACTTTTTTGGCGAAGGGTAAAGCCTTAATATAATTATAAAAAACTGATTTATATGTATTTATGAATAATCATATTGCAATGTAATATTTAGTTGGAATATTTAGATGTAACCTTATAATCTCCCTTTGGATAATTTTTTGCAGTATTTTAGCCCTAGGGTTCCTCGGAACACACTTTGAGAATGGCTGTATTATATTGCTGTGCCCTGACCAGGTGTCACATTGACACTAAACTGTACTGACATCTAAATTATAATTGTGACATGCAATATATTTGAATTTGAACAAGGACTTCAAGTAAAACTTCCTTTCAAACTTACCTTCTCTTCCCGAGTTCTCTTACTGGCTTCTCTCGCCTTCAGTAGTTCCCTGGTAGGTTGTAGAGCCAACGAGGAAGGCTTAGCCGCCGCGTTACCAGAGTTCAATGGTTTCGTTAACACTTTCACTGGTTTCGGGGGAGGCGCAACCTTCTTTACCGGTCTGGGCGGTGGTGACTTAGATTTTGACCTATAATACAAGATTATATATAATACTAGCTGTTGCCAGCGACTTCGTTCGCGTAATAATGAATTTTAACAAGAAAAAGTAGTTATTGAGACATAACTGTAATAGACATATGGTATCGCAAACTTTTTTGTAGATATTGATGTCCTCTATAAAACTGTAGTACATCACTTTGCTCTATTGTCAATAATTTCCGCAGCGTACGCAATATAATGTTTTTTTTCACACTTTGGGGTAAATTATTGAAGTTTTCATACGGATGCCTAACGTTCTTGAAAATATTCTATAACCTATGTTCATCAGGGATAATGTAGGATTCTAATGGTGAAAGAATTTTTCAAATCGGTCCAGTAGTTTCGGAGCCTATTCAATACATACAAACAAATAATCAAATGTTTCCTCTTTATTATATTAGTATAGATCTGCGAAAGTAAAGAACAGACAAACATATATCTGTCTCTTTCTATCCCATTCTATTTATGTATTTCTTACCTCGCTTTCACAGCCTTGAGCTTCTTATTTTTAGCCGAGCACACAGAACACGATTCGTCGGAACAACTGCTGTCCGAGGATCCTGATGACGACTTCCTCGGCGGCGGTGAAGGTGGTCTACCAGGGACCGGACGCGGACGAGCTCTGGGACGCGGACTCGCCACACGACGACTGGAAGACGCTGAACAAAGACACATACAAATGCTTATATCCCGATGACAATGGCAAAGAAGCATCTTCACACTTACCAGGTTTAGTCGGAGGCGGTGTACGTGGCCGAGGGCTGCGACGTCGCACCGGACTACGGGATGGAGAATGACGTCTGAAAAAAAAAAATATATATATAAGAAAATCTACTATCAACTATTGTCAAGTAAAACACTATAAATAATCCAGTGTCCAAATACCTGGGTGATCCATTCCTACGTGGGCTGCGTCTTGGACTGCGACGGGTAGATCTGGAACGACGACCGGGTGACCTGCGACCTGGTAAATACACACATACAATAGGCATGTGGACAGTATTTAAAAAATGATGAAATAAAGATTTTAGTGGGAATACAGAGATTTTAAAGATTTTCAATAAAATAAAAGCATAAAATACTGCAATCGGCCATGTTTATTGAAACACCAATCAGGGAGAGTGACGTCACATGACAGCTATGAGCGTTTTCCCGCGTAATTTAAAACCGATATTAAAAAACGCAATATTTAAGTAATATACTTAGTTTATTACTGAAATATTGTGTTTTTGGGTAATATTAGACGCGTACCTGCATTATAGAAGGCAATTTCAAAATCCATCCACATGCCTATTATCTAACACAACAGTCCTCAAACTTTTTTTGCGAAGGAAAAAGCCTTAATATAATTATAAAAAACTGATTTATATGTATTCATGAATAATCATATTGCAATGTAATATTTAGTTGGAATATTTAGATGTAACCTTATAATCTTCCTTTGGTAGGTATTTTTCGCAGTATTTTAGCCCTAGGGTTCCGCGGAACACACTTTGAGAATGGCTGATCTAACAAACTAGCATACCACTATAAGAACAGGAGAAACAGTTTCTCTTTTGAAGCCAACTCCATCATTCATCAGCTTACCCAACCCGACAGGTGATCTAGACCTTCGACCCAAGCCTCCAGGTGACCGAGATCGTCGCGCTATTGGCGAGCGAGAGCGGCGCGGCACCGGGGTACGAGACCTGCGAGACGGCGAAGGTGACTGCGACCCCTCAATGTACAGCTGCTTGTAACCACTGTGCCTCCATCTGTAACACACATAGCTTGGATAGTATGGGCACGGGCGTAGCTGTAATCAAACCTAAAAAACTTATTTATCTAGGTACTAACCACAATACTTAATATCCGTAAGAAAGTTCACACTCGACACAAAAAAAAATTAACCAGGGTAAGACCGCGGGTATAGTTTGCTAGTTACATATTATTTTAGACTGCTGCCCCACCCTGAGCCCATGGCTGGTTACGCCCATATGGGATATACAACCCTTATCAGTTGAGGGTGTTTCAAAGTAGGTGACCAATATGGGTCAAATTACAAGGGTTAGATTAGAATTAACCTTCTCTTTGAAATGAAATAAAAATCATTTATTAGCATAGGCACTAAAGGCGTGCGCTTGCTCATCGTTAGACTCTACCGTGACTTCGGAAAGGCGTATGACGAGAATAAGACCACAAGAAACTCGTCAATCACAGTCTTCAGAAAAAAAAGTAAATAACAATTTATAAATCACATAATTAAAATACAAGAATTAAAATTAGATCAGATCCACAGTGCAACCACACAGGTATCAGCCTACAAAATAATATGAAAAACTAAGCTGGTTATTTATTTATTTAGACATACACAACCAAACAGTTAACAAACCATAACCTAATAGTTTTTTTAAATTAATTTATTTATTTACTTTTAGTAAATGGGCTCCAATAGAGCGCTTTTACTCATCAATACATATAGAAATATAAATGAAATAAATTTAATAATTTGATTTAGCTGCTGTATACTGGCATTGTCCACTTACATACTAATGTCATAATAATATATAATAAATCTACTATGATGTAGAAGAATAGCTGCTGCATAGGGGCAGTTGTGTTAAACATCTGAAGAAAACTATATAACATTATGATTAAATATGAACGCCAGTCTGCTGCTCGAACATAGAGTGTTATAGGAAAGCCAAGTGGAAAATAGACTTGAGCTTCTACTTGAGTTAGTAGCAAAGATCTTATACATCCTTTCCGAATATCAATAGTTAAAGTATAAGCTGCAATTATGATATAGCTTCATTACTAGCTTATGCAATAACCCTCCGTCTGTGTACAATTACCGATTTGGGTCCTTCTCCTCGACTTCAAGCAGCTTCCTATCCCAACTCCCGGGTGATGCTTGACGGGCTCTCTTCATCACGTTATCTATCTCCTTACGACGACCAGCAGGGTTCGACGGATCTGAAACACATTGGATAATTGCTCAAACTAGACCAGCGGTTCTCAAATTTTTTTTGAAGGAAAAAGCCTTAATATAATTAAAAAAAAACTGATTTATATGTATTTATGAATAATCATATCGCAATGTAATATTTAGATGTAACCTTATAATCTCCCTTTGGTAGGTATTTTTTGCAGTATTTTAGCCCTAGGGTTCCGCGGAACACACTTTGAGAATGGCTGAACTAGACAAATAATGTTTACTTTCTACTGGTTAGGTTAGCAAATAATCTAATGACTATGATTTGGCATTTTCAATCCTATAAAAGATCATATAGTAATTATTATTACCATACTTTCTCTTTATATGCATTTTGTACTATGTAGTATTATAATGCAATTGTTTTAAACAATGCAATGTGATGCAGTGAGTGCAGTTTAGTAATTAATTGCTTCAGGCGTTACTTTGCGGAAATCCATATTAAAGGAAATTATTTTGCTTATAATTCTCGCTACATTAGGTCGATGAAGGAAAATAACTTCCATCAACATTCAATAACTTGTCTCCACGTGTTTTGTCACTTCACATGGCATCATCAGGATACGTGAAGTGGTGAAACGCTTCGAGACAAGTTATTGAATATTGGTGGAGGTTATTTTCCTTCATCGATCTAATGTAGCGGGAATTATAAGCAAAATAAATTTAAATAATTTCCTTTCAGTTTAGTTCCACTTAGCATAGTCTACTATTCTTTCTATCCCGTTGCTAGCTGTGATCTGTCTTGGACATGATTATTACTGTAATAGTTTTTACCGTTTATCCGGCTGCCCTGGGGATTACGATCCATGTGCAACCGGGTCTTGGAAGCCGTCTCAGCCGCTCTCGACACCTCAGATCTTCGGGAAGACATCCTGTATTCATCAGATAGTTGTGTTCGTTTAAATTAATTTCGGTTACATGTACAAAGATCTACATACATATATGATAAAGTCAGCAGGTAACATAATAAGCCAAACCGATACTTCTTAATTAAGTAATTTATGTGTTCTAATATATACGTGTCAATGGTCAGTGATGACAAATGAAAACGCCTACCACTTACCTCGAAAGAGGCCTCCAGCAAAAATTTGTAAACAGAACCTTACCTCAATGGTGGAGCTCACTGTAATATCGGGAGCTAGGGCTCCGTTCGCGCCGCGATGACCGCTAGTGGCTACGGTGCCACGCGGCTGGCTACGGCCCGGCGACGCCGCTGCAATACAACCGAGAAAATAAACAAGGCGCAACGAAGTCCGAGGTTTCGGCGCGCGGCGGCGGCGCCCACGATCAGCCCACCGAGAGGCGAACATGCAACCTCCGGGCTTTCGATACGGCGCGACGTAGGCCTCACGGTACAGGCCAAACGCGATTCGTCATCTGCTCCCAGAATCTCCGGGTGCAACCAAACGACATCGGCAGCAGAAGAAACATATTTCACCTGAATTAATCACAAAAATCACAAAGTTACGAACCAGTAAGAATGACACACCAAAACTTTTCACTGAAGTTCAATGGATACTCGAAGAAGTCGCTTTTACAGACCAGCGACACACCTCTCACTCAATGCGACGGCCATTTTGTGTTCTTAAAAGTTCTATAAATAATCCACCTTGTTTACGAGTTTTGTTTAACCATAAATATTTTGCAATTTTTTTATTTATGCAAAAACTATGAATATTTTCAAAATAATTAAATTAAAATCTTATTTAAAAAAATACTATAAGACTAAAATAAACATTTACAATACATTATTTTACGTTAAAACGTACATTAAAAACCAATCATCTCCATTCAGCAAAAGCAAAATCATAACGCAGTTCGGTATTGCCTTGTTAGAAATTTCCCAGTTTTTAAGATAGATATAAAAATGTATATCTGAAACGAATCTTAAAAAATGTATTTTAGCATTCATTCATTATCAGAATATTTCATCGGTAACATGTGAAAAATAATACGAAACGTTTAGTTACATCTGCTACACTGATTTTTACATTTTATAGCCAGTTATAAATCATACCCTAATTATAGCAAAAAAACATATTTTAGTAAGCAACACTACCTGTCATTTCGATCCGTGAAAAAATTATTTTTTTTTTTCTATTTAATCTAAAAATCTTCATAGTCTATTCATTATTATTATGTTTTTTTATTAACCGACGATATACTTATGTGTGTAATAAATATAAATAATAATTATAAAGTAAATTTTTTTGACTTTAGGAGTTACGTGTGAATTTTTATAACATATTCTTCTTCTTTTTTTATTAATGACCTCAGATATCTACTAAAGACAATTTTGCCAATGTCAAGTATTCAATAAGAAATAATAAAATTTTAATTCACACGTAAATCCTCACATCAAAAAAAAACCCCTAAAACCGAATACTGGACATTGACAGAATTGTCTTTAATAGATATTTGAAGCCATTAATAAAAGAAGAATAATAATAAAACATTGGACAAAAATGGTAACAATTAATACGAAAGTATCTAAAATTCTTTAATCAAAATTAAATATAAATCACATCCAACGCGATATAAAAAAGCTGGGCTAATACAAACAAAACACATTGGTATGACATTGTTAATCTGACAGGAAATATCAATCATTATCGTATTATTGTGGTTTCTGAACGTATCTTGTTACAATTTATTTGTTTGATGGCCCTATAAATTATGTCCTAGTGCAGTGTTTCCCAACCTTTTTTGTGCCATGCCCCACCTTAGTCTTTCTAAAATTCTTATGCCCCCCTTATGTAACCAAACACCCAGTTGATATTTTAGTCTCGTCAAGCGAAATTATACCTAATAGTTATTTACCGCAATTATTTAAGAATTTGCTTTTTTCGTTAAATTTATCACCGAAATCTAGTACTTATTGCATTTAAACTCGTGTCGAGTCCATTTTCGAATTGCCCCCCTTAACAATCAAATTGCCCCCCTGTGAGCAACTATTAAATTTCTTTTCCATTTAAGTTATTTTTTTCAATAAAATCAAACATACGTATGAAAATTAACAAAATAATGTTTTAATACTTGTATATATTATATTTTGAAATGTGACGTCACGAAATTTAGGATCCCTCCCCCCTTGTCACGCTTACCCCTCCCCCCTCTTAACGTGTGACGTAATTGATAGTCGATCCTGTTTGTGCTTAATTAATGATTATATCAACTCAAAGTGACTGATCTGACTAGTTTGTGCTCGAGTTTGGACGGATCGGGCTTATTGTAATAACAATTTGGTAGTGTATTATCGTAAATAATTTTCGGAATTATATTTCGGCTGTGTATCAGCTAGAATGGATTAATATATTGGTCAGAGGATATTTGTTCTTTAAGAATATATTACGGTATATTTGGTTTTTTTAAATATATATTTGTATTGTGTGGTTAAACTAGTGTTTGAGCTTGGCTTACTACAAGGATTTTTGACTAAATGTTATATAGGTAGCTATATATATTTTATATAAAGATTTTTTTTTGTTAATTATTTCATATACAGGCTATGATTGACGAGTTTCTTGTGGTCTTCTTCTTGTCATACGCCTTCGACATTATTGAGAATTGATAATTTGAGATTGAGATTGAGAATTGTACTTTTTTTTATACAACGGTAACATGATTTACTTAATTTAAAAGATTAGTGTCTTATTAGTGTAGTACTCTATAAATATATCCTAAATAAAACTAAGAAGTATGTTTAACCTACTCTTGTTGCTAGTAACATTGGTGGCAGCGCACACGCAAATACATCAGTTGCTTCTGAACCTTCTAAGCGAGCGGACGTCGAGATGTGCTCAGTAGACTTGATAACATCTGAACAATTCTACGGCATTACTCTACCGGCGAGTTTTTTAGCAGACTACATGCCATCGTTAAATTATTTATACCGATTACCAGTAATAAAACCTCTAAATACGACTATTTATAAATCGTGCTTACGTTATCGAAAGGAAAAATCTAAGAAAAAAGTGATATTTGCCGATGATAAAGGTTTATCCTTGGAACGAGTGAAGATAATTAATGAACCGTCTGATATACCACCATTGTGGGCTCTTAAATGTTACCCCAGTCTACCATTTGACAGAATAAACACAATAGCTTTGTGGGAATTAGGATTTAAGTCCCCATCAGCTGATTACGTTGAATTTCGTCGCCGAATTAACGAGGATTATGTATCTTTAGATAAAGTTGTAATAAACGAAGAAAAAGGAATGTTAGAAGGTACAGTTAAAGTGAAAAATATAGATTTTAATAAAAACATATTTGTGAGATCATCTAGTGACAATTGGGGGAGATACGAAGATAAATATGGCAGCTTCTTGGAATCTGGTCCTCAATGTTTGTATGATACATTTTCGTTTTGTGTGAAACTACCAATTAATTCCAGTAGATTAGATTTTTGTATTTGTTTTTCGTGTAATGGAAGACGGTTTTGGGATAGTAATAAGGGGAATAATTATGTGGTTAAAAAATCTTCTGTTAATTTGGTCCAAAGGATATAAGTGTATAGGTTTTGTGTTTAGTGGTGAATTTTACTACGTACGAAACAAAATAGACCAATCACACGCTTGAAAAATTGTTGACGTGATGTCTGACCAATGATAATAATCCATTGCAACTGTCTACTGTCACCTAGCTGTCATTACGTTCTGTTACACGCATTTATAAGAAATCATTTCAATCGTTACTTATTAAAATATTTGTAACAAATAAAAAATATAAGTATATGCAACATATTACTATTTTATTTTGATTACTGTCTAATGGTTGTCGTGTTTGAAGATTTATTATTTATTAGTAAATAATTATTACTGCATAAAATAGAATAAAATGCACTCAAGTAATGATCACAGTGGGCTTATCACGAATTTAGTCTGGTTTTCGAATCGAGCTGTCACAAGTAAAACGGATCCGTTAGCAATCTGGATCATGAATTTTTACTAACGACTAACGAGCACCAGCAATCTATCAAACGAACGAAAGATCGAGACGTTCGAAAATTAACAAAAAGTATCTAAAATATTGTAGTTTTTCATACAACAAATTTCCATTTGAAGCGAACTCGGTTCGAAAGCCAGACTAAAATTTGTGATAAGCCCACAGATCAAGTAACGTTCGAGCGCCGTTTCTGACCGCGAGTGTTAGTTATTTATATTAGTGACATTAAATTAATTATATTATTGTATCGTAAGGAAAAAGTCGTTTTATACAACAAAAAAACGTATTCGGCGTAATACACAACATTCATATAACAATGCGTTTCAAACTTCATTAAGGTCATATGTCAATAATTGTTTTGAATTTCTTGTAAACAGGAACGTATTGTGTGACTATTGCTGTAGATATTAAGCCGCGTCTCCTGCGCGTGTTTTTTCGAAACATTACACAAAAACAAAGAAACATTGGGGCGTGGCCGTACACATTTTTGCATTCGTACACAATGTTTTTGTTTTCCGTGGTCGACGAAAAGCAAAAACATTGTGTACGGCCACGCCCCAATGTTTCAATGTTTTTGTGTAATGTTTCGAACAAACAGGAGCAGGGGACTCGGCTTTAGCCCGATGCTTTTTTGTCTCTGGTCAATGGTGTCGTTGGTTTATAAATAAAGATAAGAAATAAAAAAACAGTGTTTTATTCTGCGAAACGGAATATTCCAACATTAGTGCATCAAATGTTTAATGGACAATGTTTCGAAATGAGAGATATATCAAGTCCTCATTCGAACGTCCCTCGCGTTCCTCTTTTGTTTCATTCCAAATTCAAATTGACAGATTTACTTATAAAAAAATATATACAATTGACATCGCCACCGCAACCTCTTTTCTGTCGACGACAGACGTGTGGCGGTCGATTCTACAAGCCAAAAATACTTATTTAAGAAGATTTGAGGTTTTGACGTTTAGTCTGTCAGTGTCATCTTTCTTGTTTTCTTCTGGTCTTTTTATTGCCACAATGCATTGTGATAATTATATTTTTAATTCAGTTTAATCAGCAATATTATTTCACTCTCTTCTCTAAAGACGTATTATGAATGTTTAGTATGCCCAATGCCAAAATGATGTACTATGTAACCTCACTATTATATCTAAAAATAAAACACTAAACCATTTATTTATAAAATATATATTTATTTTATTATAATGTGTAGAAGTTTGTTTTTGATAATATGTGCTTTAATATCTCCTTTCATTTGTTACAAACATTGACCTATTTAAATAGTTGAATCAATAACTTTATATATAAAAATAATTTTAAATATACTATATAAAATCCCTTCATAATTGTAAACTGGGTTTGGGACGCTAATCTGTCATTCTTGTTCAAATAAATGACAGAAGAGCATCTTTAAGTAATATTTATAGTTAAAATGAAACTGTACTAATTTGATTGCTCCTTTATACTAATAAAAGTTATCCAGTATATAAAAAAACAAAATTAAATTACTATAAATATTAAAATTGAATCTTTTTAAATACACATTTAAAAATAATTCCATAAATATTTGTTCTAAATACGTTTTAAGAAGTCATCAAATAATTTCTTTTAATAATACATTAATAAACTTTTTTTCAATAGAATTCAACAACAAATATTAACAAAACAATTTTGCGTGTTAAACAAGAATGATATTTTTTTTGGGTGTAATATTTTCACTTGTTTTATTGAAATCATAACAGACTTTATAAAATTTAAATATCAGTGTATTTTGACATGTGTCAGTTGAATGTATCGAGTGTCAAACGAATTTGGGTTACGGTGATTATCAGTTTTATATTATTTTAAGAGCTATAAATATAATAGTATAGGACGCTCAGCTGACGTTCCTAAAGGACTGTCAGCTGAGCGTTCTATAATAAATTCAATTTATAGATAAGATTTACGATTTATGTATATAAAAATAGGGTCGTAATGAGATTTCGAAACGGTACTCCAATTTAATTCTGGATCGAATTATAAATGAGATCTCTAAAAGGCTATTATTTACAACAAATATCACTAATAAAATTTCCTATTATTTTATAAAAAAATCATAAAAAAAAGTTCAGTAACACATAATATCTGGAGATGGCAAGATGCCTCCGTTAACACGGGTTTATACGATTCATATAGAGACCCTAGCGCGTATTGTAATATTGAAAACGTCAATTTTTGAATTAATGCGAACCTATCGGTGACTTGTAGAAACAAACTGTTGACATTACAAAATGGTTGCGCTTTCAATTTAAAAATCCACACTAAAAACAAGATAAACTCTTTTGATTACATTCGGTTACGTCCAAGCTAAGTTATATTTGGTCATGGTGGTACTACCCCACAAAAGTCTGATTAAATATTCTATAAAATCTAAACTACAACTTCTTCTTTATCTTCAACTCTTTCTTCAACCTCCTGTGCATCTTCTTGTAGATCTTCCACGTCATCCAGACTAGCTTGTCCAGCTTTCTCACCTCCATTCTCACCTTTAAGAGACTCTAAGAACTGCAGTTTAGGACTCTTTCTCTCGCCATTCTCCTCTAAACTTTCATCAATAATCTCTAATCTTGATTTGGAAAAGAACTTATGTAGCGAATCGATTTTTTCTAACGCTCTTTCGTTTTTACCCGAACTGCTACTTAGTGACGTATCGTCTGTATTGCAAGCAGAGTCTATCCTTTTAGACATGTCACTAGTTGAATCTGAAATTTCTGTAGTCGATGTTGATTTATCAACCTTCAAGACCTTTGGTTTAATTATCATACTGGGCGGTAAATCTGGTATATTTCTCAAGTCAATCAAGCTTATAGACGAATGCTTTGTACTTGGAGAAAGCTCCATTTCACGACTAAAATCTTCTGTATCTAAAGAACTTTCCTCCTCGAAATATCTTTGTACTCCAGCTTCAATTTCTGCCATCAATTCTTCGGCTGCTTCTTTTATTTGGTTAAGTCTAACTTCAGCTGCGGTCAGTCTTTCTAAATGTTCTTTAGAAGACGGTTCATCCTCTTCAGGAATATCAGAAAGCTCAACGCTGTAAGGCAAGTATTGCAAATACAGAACTGGAGGTTTGGTATACGCGTGGTAGTTCTCCAAGTCTTCCACCTCGCTCATAACATCGTCCTCTCTGTCGCTCCAATTAAATTTGCTAATCAAATAAACTCTATGTATGGCTTCTAGAAAAATATCATCCAAATCTTGTTTAACGAAACTCAAATCGACGAACGTTTCAGAAATTCGTCGTGAACTTGGCGATTTCTCTGACTTAAAATCTTCATATCGATCTATGACAGTATCTTGAGTTCTTGTTAGGGAAGAATCGGATTTGGTTTTGCTTATATCACTAAAGGTTCCTAGTCTGCTTATGGTAATGTCTGATTTTGATTTTTCAGACAACAGAGGGTTTAGTGAGTTAGATTTCGTTGGCACAAACTTCCCTTCTTGTGAATAATTTTCCATATATTTTATCAACATCTCTACTAGCGTTTCGTTACCCTCTTCGCATGGTGTTTCATCTATGTAGCTTAAATCTTTAACATTGACATTAGATTCTGATAGGCTTATCCCTTTTTGATCCCCTTCAATCTCTACCTGCACCTCAATAGTAGGGTTAGTTTTCCAAGATTGTTCTTCAGGTCCAAATAAGAATTCCATTAATGTAATTTTTTCAGATTTGTCCTCTTCCTTCTCCATACAACCTGTTGAAGCTAAGAATTCGATCAAGGTTTCCATTTTTTGCTCTAATTCCGTGTTAACTTTTGTGGGTAGATAAACGTTTTGTACACTACCCTCATCGGGTGTTGTTTCGCTTCTGAAGCAACTACCCCCACTTCCTTTTCTATCGTCTTTTTGGCTCTTTACTATTGTAAAAAAGAAATCTATCAGGTTAGCTATCCTTTTCTCTCTGCTTACCGCTTCTTCATCATCGGAATTGGTCAAATCAGATTCCTCTTTCACTAACGGACATGTTTTTGGTTTGTCGTCAATTTTTTTCATTAACGTTTCTTGAATAACTTGCAGTAGATCTCTAGCTAAGCGTACAGGTGACTTTGTGTCATAGGAACTTGGGTCTGCTGGTTCAGATCTTCGTCGATCAGGCCGGTCTACTCTTAGGAAATCCCACAGTGATCCTAATTCACTGGATAAAGATGCCCTGTGGTTTGCCAGACGTGTACCCAGACGACGAAAGACCTGGAGTAAATGTATTCTTTTTAATAATTTTATTTATTTATTGGGATACCAATGTTGATATATTTTTTATAAAATATATTCGATTTTGATAATGATACAGACCTGCCACACTCAGGAACGCCAAGCCCTTAATTTTCTCAACGACACCCTCTTAAACCGCGCTACTTGTGCCGCCAATGCCTCAGCACCTAAGGAACCTCTTTCTGTCTCCTCTTCCGAGTGAACCTGAAAAATAACACCCATGAAGAAGTGATGTCATACGTCCCCCAGTTGTTGTGGCCAGACGTTTAGGGTGGACAGGGTTGTGAAAGAAAGAAAAGAGGTTACGGCGGTAAAAAATGTAACTTTTATAAATACAACTGTCATTTTAAATTAAGAATTTGGAATGAAACAAATGAAGAACGCAAGGGAAGTTCAAATAGGGACTTCGATGTTGGTCTGTAAATGGAATCAGATGTGTGCTTTTAGCTTAAGATTATATTAAAGGAAATTATTTAAAATTATTTTGCTTATAATTCCCGCTACATTAGGTCGATAAAGGAAAATAACCTCCACCAACATGCAAAAACTTGTCTCGACGCGTTTCGCCACTTCGCGTGAGATATATGCCAAATATTTCTCTCACTCCTTTGGCTACACTAAACATTAATCATTGCTAATATGTTTAATGACTCCATTCAAATTCAGATATTCAAAATGAGAGAAAGTTAATTTACGTGTCAGTATTGATAAAATGAACATGAATTTTGGGAATATTTTCTCTCCCCTCTTCCTTACATCTATTTGGTTCTTGTTTTTTATTTTTATGTATTTTTGTAATTTTATTAGAAGTGTAGTATCTATCCCTTTATCACCTCGAGCATGTCGTCCTATCCTATAATTGAAATTTCATTTAGTTCATATAATAGTAGTCCTTTTTATAATATGTAGTTCTAATGTAATTTTGTAGGTTGATTTTATAAATATATAACTAACCTCTTTAGAACCTAATCTCTTATGAGGAAAAGAGCGACTCGTGTCCTTTTCTGAATGTCCTTTCGCTCGTCCTATGCCCCTTGTTAAGGGCGTTAAAGAGACGCGTCTGAAAAATATTATATACGCTGTAAACTCTATATAGCGACACTAATATGAGTGCGTATTCCACGGCGTTAAATAGAGAGAAGAAAGTTCAATTTTAGTTTATTATTATACTACTTACTTATTAGTAAAGTATAAAGAATTTAATTGAGCTTAAGTGATATATGACCGATTATACATTAGAGTTTATCTATATATATATAAAACTCAAAGGTGACTGACTGACTGACTTAGTGATCTATCAACGCACAGCCCAAACCACTGGACGGATCGGGTTGAAATTTGGTTGTATCACTGAAAGTAGAATGTCCTGAAATTTTGCTATTATGAACATTAGAATCTGATGTGAGTGAGCTACCAGCGATGGGGAATGGAGAGCCGCCTGAAATAAAAAACAAAGTATTTTAAAATACCTATAATAACAATATCATACGGGTTGTATAAAGAGAATGGAAATTTTGCTATTATGAGAATCTGATGATTACCAGCGATGGGGAATGGAGAGCCGCCTGAAATAAAAAACAAAGTTAAATTTTAGACTAAAAACGGGTTGTATAAAGAAAGGAAACATTTGAAAATATTACTTTTTTTTAAATTTCTAACTAACTATAAGTTTTAGGGCGCTCAACTGTCAGTCTTTATACAAGAATGACAGCTGAGCGCCCTAAATCCTACGATTTTTGCTATCGATCTTACTGTTCCGTTCATTCTAGACCAGTGTTTCCCAACCTTTTTTTATGACATGCCCCCACCTTAGCCTTTCTAAAATTCTTATGTCTCCCCTTATGAAACTAAACACCCAGTTGATATTTTGGTCTCGTCAAGCGAAATTATACCTAATAATTATTTACCGCAATTATTTAAGGATTTGCTTTTTTCGTTAAATTTAACACCGAAATCTAGTTTTACAGTTAAATTGCCCGAAGCGAAAGGGTTAAACTCGTGTCGAGTCCATTTTCGAATTGCCCCCTTAACAATCAAATTGCCTCCCTGTGGGGTGTGGGTACCTGTGATTGCACCTCTGGTTATACTGAGCCCTCGTTGAATTCTAGCAATGGCAGCCCTATGTCTAGGCAGAGGTGCATTAGTACACCCTTTCTCATGAAGGACGAATCGACCTAGAGTTTTCCAACCAGCCTGAAATATAGATTCAATTACGTTAGAACTTCCCTAAAAACACACTACTGGCCCAACAACACTGTGATTGGTGGATCTTTGACAGATCAGATAAATAAATAAATAAGTACCTGTGCTGCATAGACCACTTCATCATCAGCCAAAACACGTTGCTGAGGACCCGTACCAGCTCTGCCACCCCATTCCAATTCCTCAACAAGGACAAACCTAATAGAAACAATCTTAAATTTACTTTATAGAAATCCAGCAGGCAATCAATGAGCAGTCATAACTGCTGCAAATTCAACATCCAGGTTGACTAAACACCATTTTCAAGCGAAACACCCGTGAAGTGACCTAGTCACGTTTTGGGATCAGCTTGGAAGTAGCCCTGTTAATTTGGACAGAGCACACTCCTCAAGCCGGCATAGTGGAGTCGACTGTTGTCTATGCTCATGGACCGCATTCTAGCTTAACATCAGGCGGAGTGTGGTCATATGCTAGGCAATCAATAAAAAAACAGACTCTTTAATTACAGTTAATTCCAAATTGATTGAAATCATTATTTTTATTAAATCATTATTTAAACTAAAAGCAGTACCATTCAGGACGGGAGATTTGGATCACCAATCAGTAGGCTTGCTACGCTTTCAAGCTACTATTAACTGCTATAGACTTAAAAATTATAGACTTAAAGTAAATTAAGTCTATAATTTGAATACATAAATATAACTATATATAACTATAAAAATCCTAGGAGCTAGCTACGGAAAAAGAAGTGTTATGGCGGAAGGAGCACATTGGGCTTATCACGAATTTGTATGGAAATTTGAGCAGCGGCACCGCGTGCGGATTTGGAACTACAATATTTTAGATACTTTTTGTTAATTTTCGAACGTCTCGATCTTTCGTTCATTTAATAGATTGCTGGTGCTCGTTAGTCGTTAGTAAAAATTCATGATCCCGATTGCTAACGGATCCGTTTTACATGTGACAGCTCGATTCGAAAGCCAGACTAAATTCGTGATAAGCCCACAGTTCTATAACGCATTACCACCTAACATAACTAATATTAGAAATATTAGTAAATTTAAATATGAATTAAAAAAACATATAATGGGTTTGAGTGCCTTGTGATGGTGTTGTCAATATTATACGTACGATATGTTTATTTATAATTATTATGATTATTTTTATCTCAATTAAGTGATTTTTTTGTAATTCTTTTTGAGCAAATAAATGTCTTAAACCTTAACTAATAGAAAATTACCTTTTAGGATCATCGTGACATCTCGCTTTGGTTAATGCTTGATGCAAAACGTAAGACGCTGTAGCATTTAACGGGACCTGTAAATATAAAAAACCATCAGCTGTCTAGAACATTAGAATTGGATTGTTTCAGATGAGTCAAATGACCAGAATAATTTTGTTTAACTTCTAATTTAAACTACCTACAAAATTACATTAAAACTACATATTATAAAAAGGACTACTATTATAATAGTCTAAATGAAATTTTAATTATAGGATAGAACGGCATGCTAAAGATAATACTAGTTTACAAGGTTTTTGTCCTTCAAATAAAACGTTTTTTTTTTCTTAACAATTGAGGTGCACTAAGTTTCAGAAAAATTATAAAAAAAATCTAACACGTCATTTTGAAATAACCAAAATATGCATCTTTAAGTGATTCCGTTATGGGATATCCTTTTTTAGATATTATAAATTCACCACACACATAACAAAAACGATCAGGATGTACTTTACACAACCTTTTTGACACTGTAAAAACAAATATTTATTTAACTAAACACTACACAGCATCAACATTTCAAAATAAAATCGAAACCAATTTATGGGTAGTTTGAAAATAAGATGTAATAAGAACTTGATTTATAGACGTGATAGAAATAAAATAAATATATGTTTGCGTTTAGTTGTTACTACTAAATACAACGATATGGAATACATTGAAAGGACATTACTTTTATTTTAATTTGTAAACTAGTGTTATTGGAGACAGTGTTAAGTTTTAAACAATTAATGAAAATAATAATTGTATAGCGTCCAACAAAATACTATTGAAGAAGACATACTATAACATTTTTAAGAAATGTAAACAATATTAACAAATAATAATTGATGAAATGAAAAATCAATAACTATAATAATAATAATAATAAATACTTTATTGCTTTAAAACATAATAATAACAATACAACAACAATGGGAAGCAGATTTACAGCAATTGGCGATCTTATCACTAAAAGTATAATAATTTCTTCCAGATAACCAATTGTCATAGAAGAAGCAGTAATAGTATTGGGCAATGCAATTTAGATAAATAAAATACATAAATATAAGTCAACTAAATATATAATGAACATACACATATATACAAATATTATTCAGAAGGAAATAGGTATAGTTTAAGTTTAAAAATAGGAAGAGATGGTGCAGATTTAATATTATAGATAAAGGTAAATTATTCCAAAGACGTATAGCTTCCACAGTAAAGGAATTTGAGTAGAAAGACGTAGTGTGAGACTATAGTATATCAATAAAATAATAATAATAATAATAATAATTGAATCACACCTATTCGAAGTTCCTAATATAGAAACAAGAAGGCTTACTTTTAAAATGGCATATGGAATTTCTGGAGAAACATTATGAACACAAACAAGGAACAAATCTCCATCCTTTCTGTCACAAGTTGGTGAGCCATCATGCTGCGAAGGTTGAGAACCAGTGCCGTCATCGTCTGATGTTTGAGAGTCCTTGGAACGACGATCCGAACTTGCTGATCTGGTGATAAATTTTTATTTTGATAATTTGTCTGTTTTTGATACCGTGATTTTTTTTAAACCTCGCATCGATCTCATTACCTGATACTAGTCAACCAAGCTCGACTGCTAGGGTCATCGCCCACCCTCTTTAATAGCAATCTGGAGCCGCTCCTAGCTGTTGCGGCTCTTAAAACTTTCTCTTGTGGTGACAACACCCTCTGTGTCGGAGTCCTTGATGAGACTTCCTCCACCAGCACATATGAACCACGCGCCGATCGACATACACCGGCTTTGGTTAGACATTGAGCTATTGCCTGTAAATACGACATGTTTAAATTGGTCACATAGTGAAACTAGTTTTAATAAATTGTCACTTAATGAGACTAGTTTAATGAATTGGTTACATAGTGAGACTAGTTTTAATAAATTGGTTACATAGTGAGACTAGTTTTAATAAATTAGTTACTTAATGAGACTAGTTTAATGAATTGGTTACATAGTGAGACTAGTTTTAATAAATTGGTTACATAGTGAGACTAGTTTTAATAAATTGGTTACATAGTGAGACTAGTTTTAATAAATTGGTCACATAATGAGACTAGTTTTAATAAATCGGTTACATAGTGAGACTAGTTTTAATAAATTGGTTACATAGTGAGACTAGTTTTAATAAATTGGTCACATAGTGAGACTAGTTTTAATAAATTAGTTACTTAATGAGACTAGTTTAATGAATTGGTTACATAGTGAGACTAGTTTTAATAAATTGGTCACATAGTGAAACTAGTTTTAATAAATTGGTCACATAGTGAGACTAGTTTTAATAAATTGG